>PVLC010000911.1:19962-152347 GCA_004027655.1 Graphiurus murinus | reverse complement strand
TATTCTTCATTTTCAAATGCAACTTGCTACAGAAACATTTCCAGAGTTCTTTTGGCAGCTCTTAAAATGATTTTGTTTCCTTCTAAATCTTAGATTCTTGTCATTTTAAGAAAAAAAAAATTTTCTCTAGGCTCTTGCAGAAACTTGTTCATTCATATATGCAATGGAAATGCCTACCAAATAGGTTAGCTTTTCTAGCCACTTTTCATTTTCAAGGCACTCAGCAAGACCTACCCTACTATTTTCTTGTAAGTACCCTGAGAATTTACCTTTCCACTCAAATATCTTATGAGAACTCTTTCTCTGATAAGCCACTAGGTTTCTGGATGTAGCATGAGTTATGTGCTCTGTGCTCTGCTTTTAGTTTGGGGTTTATTTGTTTAACACTCTTGCATAAACGAGTCTTTAATAAAGCTAACCATTTTTGTAGCATTGTTGGGAACTTTCTTCATTTCAACTCCAGATTTTTGATATAGGCATTTCTGTGAAGAAAGCATTGTGCTATATGTGACCATCAGGGTTTCCTTTTTTTCCCCTTAAATAAGGTAAAACTGTCATGAAGCCATCACCAATGGAGCACCAGGACTATAGCCGACAGACCTTTGGTTTTCAGGTGCGAAGACATAACATGAAATATATAATGGCCTTTGTTTTGGAAGACTCCTTGAAGCAGAAAAAGATTTTGCTCATTTGTTTTAATTTCATCATCACTTACAAATATTATAAATGTTACACATATTTATGAAATCTGTTGACTCAACCTACACAGAGGCTGCTGTGTTTCAGTGAACAAAACCTTTGTGTCATGTGACATATCATCAATAAACCAACTTGTTAAACAAAGTAATTTTAACTTCTTGTACTTGCCTCAGCATTTTAATGTTACCATTATTAGATTTTCACCAACTATATAAAGTTTTCTTTTCTGGGATAAGATCTGCTACGAAATAATTTGCTTCCTAAATCTTTTCAAGGAATGTGATTTTTTTTTTTAACTACTGTTTTGATATTCAGAAAGCCAGAAATAAAGTAATCAACACCCGTGTTAAGTAACTATGACTTAGAGTTGCCTGGGTAGCTGCCAGTGTTGCATGCCACAGACAATGCACAATGAAATAGGACAGCTTTGATTTTGAGCTCACAGTAGACCCTCAAGAAGCAGCTTTCATTGTAAAGACAGTTTCTTTGTATCCCTTGTTGTACTAGTAGATGGAAGTAACTGAGAAGATTGTGATTCTTCATCACTAACCTTAGCAGAAATGTCCATAGGTCTATGCCTAGACACTCTTTTCTCACATCTTTCCTTCAAAAATTGCAGCAACGAACCATCAGATTTGTTCATAACAAATCAACAGCAATGAATTATAAAAACAGACACAATGACAAGAAAAACAAAAAACTACTGCAAAAGAATTCACTTCTAATCTACACAATCCACATTTCTTGCAATGTTTAGAACCAAATGGCAGGAAATAGCCAAGTTGGGGCACATGAACATTCCTTCCTTAGAATGAAAACTTCCCTCTGATTTTCTATTTGCCAGAGCTCATTCGCTCCCATAAATCAGTTGGCAGTGAATAAGGGGAAGCTGGGGAAGGTAACCAGGAGGAGAAAGCCAACATCTCCCTCTTCCCACCCTCCCACTAGGGACAGCAGTCGGCCTACACACATCACCATCCAGAGTTGAAAAAACTTGAATGAAACTGTCAACAGAGTTTATTATTGTGAGATCAGGACTATGCAGCACACAAAGGTTAAAATATTTTAAGTCATAATTTTACATAGTTTTGGGGTTCTCTTAGCCCCGTTAAGAAATCCACCTCCAACATGAAATGACCTCCTAGGAGGGGTTGCTGTCATCTGACTGGAGTCCCTCAGGTCCACTCCTCCCTGGTTCACCTCCTGCTCTTGACCAGGTTTTTCTGTCCCAGCTCCTCACTGTTCTCGGTACCACCTGCTGGCCGTTTTGATTTAATTTGACATCAGATTCCAATTTCACCTCTTCCCCATTTCCCAGCTTTGGGTGAAGCTGTGATGGATCTTTAGCACTCTCCACCACCTCTTGGAGATTGTATTTTCTGAACAACATGAATCTTTCACAACACTCAGGCAACAGAACACTTTGATGCTTCTCACTGCCGCTGTGTACTGTGGGTTGGTGAGATCCACTTTATTTTCTGAATTAAGGCCACCCACTATCCTTGCCAATTCTTTGATAACTTTCTCTTTGTGTGACTATCATTTTGAGATTTATATACAATCTGAAATGTCCCTTTGTTTGGAGCTTTAAACCAGGGTTACAAAAATGTTTCTGCATATTTTTCATATCTTCTAAGCAGGCTTTGCATGTGCCTGACATAGGTAACTGTGGGAAGCATAGAAAACTTTTGCTAAATTCAAAAGACTCAGAGAGCCAAAGATGACTGCTTACTGTCAAGGCCATTGGAGCAATTAGAAACTCAGCCAGTTTCTGTAGTGCCCGTTGTGCATGTATAACCTTGGAGGTGATAAAATTTGTTACTCCTGAGAAAACTAGTGTGAAAGTTTGTAGTCTGTGTTGCCTGCTTTTCCCTGTAAGGGGGTAGTTAGATAAAGCATAAATAACTCCAAGAAAATAACAGAGGTTTCTTCAGAGCCCGATTGTCTCCACCTGGTCTTGGGGAATTTTTGAGATAATGACTGTTTCCCACGTATTCGGGGTCATATTTGTTTTTCTAAGCATATAAAAAACCCTATCTTCGCCTAATAAAGTTGAACATTATTCCCCTCGTGAGGTGTCTGTCTTTTGTGTTTCAGCTTCCAGTGCAGACTGCAGAATAGGGAAACTGAGGCAGCAGCTGGCCTGCTACAGGTAACATTCACAGAATAACTGGAGTCTTCTTTTTCTCAGTTTTGTACACATCCTGGAGAATATGATATGCCAATTTCTCAGGCTCGATCCCAAGTGTCCTGAAGAAGACTACAGCATTCGCTGTGCTCTCTAATGACTGGAATCTCCTTAGCTCATCTCTCTGGAAACCTTAATGTCACCAACTTCTTTCTTCAAGGTAGCTTCCACATCATCATCTTGTCCCTCACTTCCAGAGGACTGCTGATCCTTGCCTGAAAACTTTTTGGTGGCTACAGGCCGTCGCCATACTCACTGAGCAGGCTGTAGGCCTCCTCCTCGCGCTTGCACTGGTTCATGGTTCAGGTGAGGAGGATGCCCTGCAGCCCTGGCTTGGCTGCTGCTGCTGCTGCTGCACCTGCCCGGGTCACCACTGCGTCACAGCTCCGGCGTCACAGCCCCTGTGCTTCCAGCAGAGGAAGCTTTGGGACAGGGGCGTGAGCTCCGGCAACTGTTTCTCTTATTTCTTATTTTGAAACAGGGTCCCAGTAGGTTGCTGAGGGTCTTGCTAAGTTGCTGAGGCTGGCCTCAAACCTGAGATCCTCCTGTCCCAGCCACCTGAGTACTGGGATTACCGACATGTGCCACCATGTCCGGCGAAGTTGATATTTCAAAGAATGTAAATACAAAAACTGCAAAGCTGGGTGTGGTGGCGGGCGCCTGTAATCCCAGTACTTGGGAGGCTGAGATAAGAGGATCACAAGTTTGAGACCAGCCTCAGCAATTTAGTAAGACTCTGTCTCAAAATAAAAAATAAAAGGGCTGGGGATGTAGTTAAGAGGTAGAATGTCCCTGGATTCAATCCCTAGTACCAACCCCCACAAACAAACAAACAAACAAAAAACCCCCAAACTAAAAGAACAAGTTCTAATTATTTCTAGGTTTCCAGGAATAAGGTTTAAAAATTAAAAAAAAAAAAAAAGTTCAGGCAAAGGTGGTCAAAACCTTGCATATCACAAGTATAGTTTGAAAGTGTTGCAGTGTGCCAGCATCCCAGGCAAGTCTGTCTGCTGTCTTTTCCTGCTGCTGCAAGCTAATGGGGGTGCATACTTCCTCTTCCTGTTCACACAGGGCTGGGGTTTGCTGTGGACTGCATACTGTGTCTCTCCCAGATCCCTATGTCAAATCCCCAATATCCAATGGGATAGTGTGCAGAGGCAAGGCCCCTGGGGCCATTAGGTCAAAACAGTGGAACTCTTATGAGTGGGATGAATGCTCATATTTTTAAATTTTTATCTCTAGCTTTCTGACTGGAAAATATGGAACTCTTCACGACTTTGCAAGTCATCCTTGTGTAGGGGCCATGCTCATCGTCTCTGCATGGACCCAACGTTAGTGTATGTTGCAAGCAGGGGATGAACGCCCTCATGAGAGGACACACAGAAGAGGCAGTCTCTTTCTCTATGAGGGGGGCCCCGCAGGTGGCCTCTGTGCAGTACAAAGAGCAGCTGTCCAGGAAGTGGTCTGTTAGCTTGGAGATCTTGGACCCCCAGTCTCCAGAGCGGCGAGACGCTGATGGCACTTTTGTTATAGCAGCCAAGTTGACTAAGACACGCTTCTAAAAGGGCGTGATAGCTGGGCATGGTGGCGCATCCTTGTCGTCCCAGTGCTTGGGAGGCTGAGACAGGAGGATCCGGGTTCCCAGCCAGCCTCAGCTACCTAGTGAGGCCCTCTGAAAATTAATGAGACCCTGTTTCAAAATATACACTAAGAATAGGACTGAGGATGTAGATTGGAGGTAGAATGCCCCTGGGTTCAATCCCCAGTACCAAAATAAAATGAAAAAAAAAAAAATAAAGAAAAGGGTGTTGTCATCTGAGGCTGACAGCATGAAATTAAGTTACAGTCTTAGATTTTGAATGTTCTTCCCAACACAAACAAATGATAAATGCTTGAGGTGCTGATACACCAGTTACCTGGAACTGATCATTATATATTGAAATTCCACACTGCAACCCATAAAATGTACAATTATTATGGGCAAATTAAGAAAAAGAGAAAAAAATATAGCACAGCCTCTCATCCTCAACATAAAACACTGTAATTTCTGATCAATTGGCTCCAGTAGCCCTAATCTTCATTGTGTTTGTGTGTGTTACTGGGGACTGAACTCAGCTACACTCCCAGCTCTTTTTATATTTGATTTTGCAACTGGGTCTTGTTAAGTTCCCCAGGCAGGCCTTGAACTTTCAATCCTCCTGCCTCAGCCTCCTGAGTAGCTGGAGTTGCAGGAGTGTAGCTGTTACAAGTATTAAAGTTAATATGCATAAGTCACTTAGGATATTGTCTGGCACATATTATTATTGCTTTATTTAGTATTTGAGTTTTTTAGTTCTTAAAATTCAATGAGGTTTTCTTTAATACTATGATTTTTTTTTTTTTTTTTTGCAGTACTGAGGATTGAACCCAGGGTCATTCTACCTTCGAGCTACACTACCCAGCCCTATTTTGTATTCTTTATTTTGAAAGAGGGTCTCACTAAGTTGCAGACGGCCTCAATAAGTAGCTGAGGCTGGCTGCGAACCCAGATCCTCCTGTGTCAGCCTCCCAAGTACTGGGATTACAAGCATGTGCCACCATGCCCGGCTACTCTAATACTATGATTTTTGAAACTCTGTTTTTTGTTGTTGTTGTTGTTGTTTTTTTTTTTTTTTTGCAGTACTAGGGATTGAACTCAGGGGCATTCTACCTCCAAGCTATATCTCCAGTCCTATTTTTTATTCTTTATTTTGAAAGGGGTTCTCACTAAGTTGCAGAGGGCCTCAGTAGGTAGCTGAGGCTGGCTGAGAACCCGGATCCTCTGGTCTCAGCCTCCCAAATGCTGGGATTATAAGCGTGTGCTACCATGCCTGGCTGAAATTCTGGTTTTATGAGTTGCACCAGCAATTACTTATTATTTACTTATTTTATTATTTCTTTTTTTGTGGAACTGGGGATTGAACCCAGGGGCATTCTACCTCTGAGCTACACTCCTAGCCCTATTTTATTTTTATTTTGAAACAGGGTCTCACTAGGTTGATGAGAATCTCACTACTTGCTGAGGTTGTCCTTGAACCTGCCATCCTCCTGTCTCAGCCTCCCAAGTACTGGGATTACAGGCATGAGCCACAATGCCTGGCTTACTTACTTATTTTAGAGGAGGAAAAACATTATTATTATTATTATTATTATTATTATTATTATTATTATTATTATTATTATTGTGGTACTGGGGATTGAACCCAGGGGCATTCTGCCTCCAAGCTACACCCCTAGACCTATTTTTTATTTTGAAACAGGGTCTCACTAAGTTATGAAGGGCCTCACTAGTAACTGAGGCTCGCCGCAAACCTGTGATCCTCCTGTCTCAGCCTCTCAAGTACTGGGATTACAGCGTGTGCCACCATGCCTGGCTGAAAAACATTATTATTATTATTGTTATTTTTTGCAGTACTGGAGATTGAACTCAGGGGCATTCTACCTCCGAACTACACCCCCAGTCCTACTTTTACTCTTTATTTTGAAACTGAGTCTCACTAAGTTGCGGAGTGCCTCACTAGGTAGCTGAGGCTGGCCGAGAACCCAGATCCTCTGGTCTCAGCCTCCCGAATGCTGGGATTACAAGCGTGCGCCACCACGCCCGGCTGCTGAAAAACATTATTTCTGTAGAAGTAATTGTATAACATATTATTAACAACTAGAAACAACTCAAATGTATAACAATTGTGGAATAGATAAATAAGTCACAGAATATTCTATGGCAAATTAAAAGGCTAACATGAAAAAAGTAGATTGATAAAAACTTTGTTATGAAAAAAATGACAAGGAAAAAGTAAAATACTTAATAATATGTATCCATTGATCTTAAATGTAACTTGAGTGTTTAAAAGGTTAGAATCAAGCCAGGTGTGGTGGTGGTGGATCACGCCTGTGATCTCATTACTTGGGAGGCTGAGATAGGATGATTGAAAGCTTAAGGACAGCTTCAGCAACTTAGTGAGACTCTCAGCAATCTAATGAGACCCTATGCTGAAAAAAAAAAAAAGAAAGAAAGGAAAAAAGAAAAAGCCAGGTGTGGTGGTACACACTTGTAATCTTAGTACTTGGGAGGCTAAGACAAGAGGATTGCAGGTTTGCAGCCCACCTCAGCAACTGTGAGGCCCTCCGCAACTTAGTGAGACCTTGTTTCAAAATAAAGAATAAAATAGGGCTGAGGGTGTAGCTCAGAGGTAGAATATCCCTGGGTTCAATCCCCAGTACCACCAAAAAACAAAACAAAACAAAAACAACAACAACCAAAAAAACTAAAAAAAGGGCTGGGGTTGTATATTGGAGGTTGAAGGCCCTGGGTTCAATCCCCAGTACCACAATAAATAAATAAATAAATAAATAAATAAATAAATAAATAAATAAATAAAATAGAATCAGAAAAGTTATACTTTGGTGGGTATGGTGGCACATACCTGTAATCTCAGCTACTCAGTTCCAGGCTAGCCTGGACAACTTAGCAAGATCCTTTCTCAAAAAAAAAAAAAAAGTCTGGGGATGTAGCTCAGTGGTAGAGTGCCCTTGGATTCAATCCTCAGTGCTGAAAAAGAGAAAGAAAGGAAGAAAGAAAGAAGTAGATAAATGGAAAAGAAATAAGTAAATAAATGGAAAGAAGAAAGGGAAAGAAGGAAGGAAGGTTATACTTTACCTCTTTTAACTTGGTAGATTGCTATTTTAAGGATGCAGATATAGAAAGGAGAAATCAATTTCACTAACAAGCAGGTCTGTTTTAAGGCACCTCGGAGCTGGTCCAGGGGTGGAGACAGACAGTGCATGTCCCCCAGCCAGAGGGCTGGACCAGACATTTCCTCACAGACCATAACTCGCCATAGTCAAAGAAAACAATTCCAAGACTTTCCGTTTTGCTTCAATAAAATAGCTCTTTGTGTCTCAGCCTTTTCAAGCTAGCCCAACCCACCTGTATTTGATGCCACAGTTAGAGGCAGAGCTTTTTCCAATGCAGAACAAAGCTTTATTGAAGCTTAGATTTCAGGACTTCAGAGAAGCCTGAGGAAGACAAGAAGAAGATGCTCACCTTAAACAACAGGTGTGATAATGTTAAACGAAAATAGAAATGAGGATATTGTTGATAGAAAATATTTTAGGGTATGTCCTGGGATAGGATGGGTGAAATTTTTTTTTTTTTTTCCGGTACTGGGGATGGAACCTAGGGACAATCTACCTCTGCGCTACAGCCCCAGCCTTATTTTTTATTCTTTATTTTGAAACAAGGTCTCACTAAGTTGCGGAGGGCCTCACTAAGCAGCTGAGGCTGGCTGTGAACCCAGATCCTCAGGTCTCAGTCTCCCAAATGCTGGGATTACAAGCGTGCACCACCACGCCCGGCTTGGGTGAAATTTTTAGGGAGTTTTGTTTCCCTTTTGTATGATTTAGTATTAGAAAAATACCAAGATATTTTTAAAAATGTGGCCAGAGCAAGGAGAGCTAGGAATTTGGCTTACATGTATAATTTAAATAAAATACAGTTTTTAAGGTACATTTTAGAAATTCTATAATATTGATATCTAACCATTTGCACTAAAAATTGTGTGTGTGTGTGTGTGTGTGTGTGTGTGTGTGTGTGTGTGTGTGTTAGTTACAAGGGGCTAGACCTGGGGCATTCTACCTCTGAGCTGTATCCCCAGCTCTTTTTCTCTTTCATTTATTTATTTTTATTTTTTGCTGAGGATTGAACCCAGGGGCATTCTACCTCTGAACTACATCCCCAACCTTATTTTATTTTTTAATTTGGAAACAGGGTCTTGCTCGGTTGATGATAGTCTCACTAATTGCTGAGCCTGTCCTTGAACCTGCCATCCTCTTGCCTTAGTCTCCCAAGTACTAGGATTATAGGGGTGCACCAACACTCTCAGCTCTCTTTTTATTTTCTATTTTGAGAAAGGGTCTGGCTAAGTTGCTCAGGTTGGCCTTGAACCCACGATCTTTCTGTCTCAGCTTCCTAAGAACTGTGATTCCAAGCAATACCCCATTGTGCCCAACCTGCATTAAAGTATTTTTAAAAATATTAAAAAGTGTGATCATACCAAATGTAATGTTGAGGACAAAGCACATTTATATACTGTTGTTCTTTTTTTTTTTTCAGTACTGGGGATTGAATTTAGGGGCATTCTACCTCCCAGCTACACCCCCAGTCCTATTTTTTTTTTTTAATTCTTTATTTTGAAACAGGGTCTCACTAAGTTGCAGAGAGTCTCACTAAATAGCTGAGGCTGGCTGCGAACTCAGATCCTCCAGTCTCAGCCTCCCAAGTACTGGGATTACAACTGTGTGCCACCACATCCGGCTTAAACTGTTGTCCTTTAAAAATTATCAAAGCTATCTTATTAACCACAAAAATAACATTAAGCTTATCAATCATTAACATGTTGTTTGATCTTTGTGTTTTATTTACTTTTATTTGTTTATTTTTTGTGGTACTGGGGATTTAACTCAGGGGCATTCTACCTCTGAGCTGCACCTTGGCCCTATTTCATTCTTTTATTTTGAAAAAGCGTCTCACTGGGATTACAAGCGTGTGTCACCACGCCTGGATTGATCTTTGTGTTTTAAACACGTGAACAAGATATATAACTTAATTTTTGCTTCTAGCATATAAAACTCTATACAGTAACACAGATAAAACCCGATTTGTATGCTTTTTAAAATTACAGTTGGAGCAGGCATGATGGCACATGCCTGTAATCCCAGTACTTGGGAGGTTGAGACAGGAGGATCGCAGGTTCACAGCCAGCCTCAGCAATTTAGTGAGACCTTCAGCAACTTAGTGAGACCCTGTTTCAAAATAAAGAATAAAATAAGGCTGGGGTGTAGCTTGGAGATAGAATGCCCTTGGGTTCCATCCTTAGTACCAATAGATAAACAAACAAACAAACAAACAAACAAATAAATAAATTTACGGTCAGGCCTAGTGATGCATGCTTGTAATCCTAGTAATTGGGAGGCTGATACTGGAGGATTACAGGTTCAAGGACAGCCTCAGCAATTTATTGAGGCTTTCAACAACCTAGTGAGACCCTGTTTTCAAATAAGAAATAAAATTAGTCTGGGAATGTAACTCAGAGGTAGAATGCTTCTGGGTTCAATCCCCAGTAAAACACACACACACACACACACACACACACACACACACACACACACACACATAAATAAATAAATAAAAATAAAAAATAAAGTTATGTTTGGGAAGATATACTTCATTCCTTAACAGTCCCTCTTGATATTTTCTTTAAGAAATTAAAAGAAAAAAATATAATATGACGGTTGAGAAATATGAAAGAATTTATTTACTAAAAACTAGTTTACAGATTGAGTTAAAATATTGAGATGAGGAGACTTCTGGCAGACACATAGAACTTGTTTACATTTTGATTGCAGTTTAATAATTTGTTGATTGCATTATAATCACGGCAATATTGCATTTTAATCACATGCATACATTTGGTTAACCAAATTAATGTCTTTAAATCACAATTTGGTTTTTGCTAATACATAACCAGCTCTTTCTCTGTCTCTCCTCCAATGAGGATAATCATCAGTAAGCATGGTTTTGAATCAATTGTTTTTGGTAAACTCCCTGGCCACATTCTGTTTCTTGCCAACTAAAGACATCATCTTTCACACAAATGTGGAATAATGAGGAATGCTTCATAGAATAATGGATGATAAATTGGAAGCAAGCCTCATCTACCACAAACCTGCAATATTCTTTGTGTGACTAAAAACCACAATTATTGGAAGAGAGAATTGCCCTGCTCTTCGGAAACTGCACGCCTTTCCTTCCTGGAGTCTAGGCTGCCAGGCTTCAAGTGGGCCTGCAGCTGGGGCGGGTTATGGCAGAAAGGAACACAGAGAACCCATCACAAGGCCCTGTAGGATCTGCAAACGCTGTTGCAAGTTTTAATTTGCCCTCCATTGCTCAAGCATTTACTCACTTTTACTTGAAAACAAAACATAAGATAGCAAAAAATGATTCAAAATCCCGCTGCCTAGATAATCTCTGTACCACCAAAAACTAAAATACAAGCAATGCAAAAATGGCAAAAAATTTAAACAGTACTGAGCACAGTGGCGCACACCTGCAACCCGAGCTATTGGGGAGGCTGAGGCAGGAGGATCACAAGTTCAAGGCTAGCCTGGGCAACTTAGCCAGATGTTAGCTCAATGATAAGTCACTTTCCTAGCAGACACAAAGTCCTGGATTCAATTTTCAGTATATAAAAAAAAAAGACAATAAAAAATTCAAGCCAGTCAGGTGTGGTGGCGCACACTTGTAATTCCAGTACTTGGGAGGTTGAGACAGGAGGATTCGAGTTCGCGGCCAGCCTCAGCTACTTAGTGAGGCCCTCCACAACTTAGTGAGACCTTGTTTCAAAATAAAGAATTAAAAAAATAGGACGGGGGTATAGCTCAGAGGTAGAATGCCCCTGGGTACTATCCCCAGTACCACAAAAATAAAATAAAGATTCAAACCATATAGAGTGACTTAAGGAAAGGCCACTCCTTCCCACCTCGCTCTTCCTACAAAGCCGCAATGTCTTCTGGTATTTATAGGAGCATTTTCTCCATGCCTTCCTGTGGGGTGGAACAGTGAGTGCCCTGGGTCTTGGTGTCAAGAGCAGTGGGCTTAAGCTCCAACTTCCCAAATCTCTGGATGGGAGATGCATAAGACTGGGAGCTGAGCCAAGACTGAGGTAGTAAGGATCTGATTGGTCTGGGTGCTGTGTATGTGCAGGGGGAGAAGGTGGCTGACCACCAAGAGCCATCAGTACTGACCAATCTGACCAAAGTCTTGCAGGAGGAACCAAGGACAGGAGATCACACGCCTGGAGATGCGGTGGACAAAAGACCTCAGATGGGCTCGGGGTGCGATGCCTGGTGGCGTAGTGCCACCTGAGCCCCTTGAATCCAGGAGCCATCTAAACCAAGAAAGAAGAGAGAGCAAAGAAACCCCGAGAGAGATGATTGCCTGGGTTAACTAACTGGTCAGTGGTGGTGTTAAGTCAGAAGGAATCATGTTGGCTGGCAAGATAAATGATTCCCACTATTGGCAGAAATAGTTGTGTTAGTGTTTTAACTTCTATAACAGAAAAATATTTATTTATTTATTTATTTATTTATTTATTTATTTATTTATTTATTTATTTTGCATTACTGGGGATGGAACCTGGGGGCATTTTACTTCTGAGCTACAGCCCCAGCCCTATTTTTTATTCTTTATTTTGAAACAGCTTCTTACTAAGTTGCGGAGGGCCTCACTAAGCAGCTAAGGCTGGCCGCGAACCCGGATTCTCCGGTCTCGGTCTCCCAAATGCTGGGGTTACAAGCGTGAGCCACCACACCTGGCTTTTATTTTTATTTTTAATGTATTTATTTTGGTACTGAGGATTGAACCCAGGGGTGTTCTACCTCCAAGGTATACCCTCCACCCTTTATAAATTTCTTTCTTTTTTTTTCTTTCTTTTTATTTAATTATTTATTTTTTAATAGGTGCATTGTAATCATACATCTTTGTTAGGCACAAGCTGGTAAAGGCGTACATGCACACATTTCTTATTTAACCCTTTCCCAATTACTGCTCCACTCCCTTGCCCTCTCTCCTTCTCAGGTTCAGTTTAGTAGTTGACTTTGATATATTTGTGAAAGTACATCATGTGCATTAGGGGTGTCCCCCACACCCCCTCACCTTCAGTTAAGTCAACTTCTTTGCTCACCTAAGGTTTCTCCTTCCTCATCTGGAGTCCCTCTTATGCTCAATTTTCTCCCTAGCTTCCACATATTAGGAAGAGCATATGAGTTTTTACTTTTTGTGACTGACTAATCTCACTTAACACAATGTTTTCCAGTTCAATCCATTTCCCTGAAAGTGACATGATTTTGTTCTTTTTTATGGCTGAGTAAAATTCCATTGTGTACATATCCCATAGTTTTGTAAACCATTCATCTGTTGATGGACTTCTTGGCTGGTTGGTTCCATAGTTTGGCAATTGAGAATTGTGCAGCTATAAACATAACACATGCATCAGTCTGATAGTTTGGTTTCCATTCTTTTGGGTAGATACCCAGAAGTGGTATTGCAGGATCATATGGTAAGTTCATTCCCATTTGTCTGAGGATCCTCCATATTGTTTTCCAAAGTGGTTGCACTAATTTGCAATCCCACCAACAATGTATTAGGGTTCCCACTTCTCCACACCCTCATCAGCATTTGTTGTTGTTTGTGTTTTTGATGATTGCCATTCTGATTGGGGTTAGGTGAAATCTCAAGGTAGTTTTGATTTGCATCTCTCTGATTGCTAATGATGTTGAACATTTCCTCATACATTTATTGGCCAATTGTATTTCTTCTTTTGTGAAGTGTCTATTTAGATCCTTTGCCCATTCTTTGACTGGGTTATTTGTTTTTCTTAGCTGTGAATTTCTTGAGTTCTCTGTATATTCTAGATATTAGTCCTCTATCAGAAGAGTAGCTGGCAAAAATTTTCTCCCACTCTGTGGGCTCTCTGTTGAGGTTCTTGATAGTTTCCTTTGCTGCACAGAAGCTCTTCAGTTTAATGCAATTCCATGTATTGATCTTGCTTTGAATTGCTTGTGCTTTTGGAGTCTTGTTAAGAAAGTTTTGACCTGTGCCTGTGTGTTGAAGTGTTGGTCCTATGCCCTCTTCAAGTAGCTGCAAGGTCTCTGGCCTGACTTCCAGGTCTTTGATCCATCTTCAGTTAACTCTTGTGCAGAATGAGAAAGTGGGGTTTCTTTCCATTTTTCTGCATATGAATAACCAGTTTTGCCAGCACCATTTGTTGAAGAGGCTATCTTTTTTCCAGTGTATGTTTTTGGCTTCTTTGTCAAAAATCAATTGACTCTAAGCATGTGGGTTTGTTTCTGAATCTTCTATTCTGCTTCATTGGTCTATGTGTCTGTTTTTGTGCCAATACCATGCTGGTTTTTTTTTTTTAATTACTGTGGCTTTGTAGTAAAGTTTGAAGTCAGGTATTGTGATGCCTCCTGCATGGTTCTTGTTGCTAAGAACTACTTTGGCTATTCTGGGCTTTTTGTTGTTCCAAATGAATTTAAGGACTGATTTTTCTATGTCTGTGAGGAGTGACCTTGGTAATTTAATGGGTATTGCATTGAATCTGTAGATCACTTTTGGCAGAATGGACATTTTGATGATATTTATTCTGCCTATCCAAGAGCATGGACAATCTTTCCATCTTCTAAGGTCTTCATTGATTTCTTTTTTCAACTTTTTATAGTTTTCCTTATAGAGGTCTTTTATCTCCTTGGTTAGGTTTATCCCTAAGTATTTTATTTTTGGGGGTGCTATTGTAAGTGAAATTGTTTTCTGGATTTATTTTTCACTGGATTTATGGTTGGCATACAGGAAAGCTTCTGATTTTTTAAGATTGATTTTGCATCCAGACACTTTGCTGAATTTGTTGATCAGTTCTATAAGTTTTCTGGTTGACTTTATTGCGTCTTCTAAGTATAGTATCATGTCATCTGCAAAAAGGAATGGTTTTAGTTCTTCTTTCCCTATTTTTACACCTTTGATTTCCTTCTCTTATTGCTCTGGCTAGAGTCTCAAGTACCAATTGAACAGAAGTGGTGATAATGGACATCCTTATCACCACTTCTGTTTTTAGTGGGAACTCTTGCAGTTTTTCCCCATTTAATATGATGTTGGCTGTGGGCATACTGTATATTGCCTCTATGATGTTGAGGTATATTCCTTCTACTCCTATTCTCTGCAGTGCTTTTAGCATGAATGGGTGTTGGATCTTGTCAAGTGCTTTTCCAGCATCAGTTGAAATGATCATGTGATTTTTGTCTTTGTTTCTGTTTATGTGGTGAATTACATGGATTGTTTTTCATATGTTGAACCAGCCTTGCATCCCTGGGATGAACCTGACTAGGTCATGGTGTATAATTTTCTTGATGTGGTCTTGAATGCATATTGCTAGTATTTTGTTTAGCAGTTTTGCATCTAAATTCATCAATGATATAGGCCTATAGTTTTCTTTTCTTGAGCTGTCTTTATTTGGCTTTGGTGTTAATGTGATGTTGGCTTCATAGAATGTATTTGGGAGGGTCCCGTTTCTTTCTATTTCATCGAATAATTTGAGGAATATTATAATGGATTAGCTCTTCTATAAATGTTTTATACAATTCACTTTGAAAGCCATCTGGCCCTGGGCTTTTGTTTGCTGGTAAACTCTTTATTGCTGTTTCTATCTCTTTGATTGCTATTGGTTCAGTTAAGTTTTCTCTATCTTCTTGACTCAATTTAGGAAGGTTATATGTGTCTAGAAATTTCTCAATTTCTTCTAGATTTTCCATTTTGTTGGAATGTAGTTTTTCAAACTATTTTCTGATGATCCTCTGTATTTACACACTATTGGTGGTAATATCACCTTTTTCATCTCTTATTTTGGTAATTTGGGTTGATTGTCTCTTTTTTTTAGTTAGGTTGTCTAATGGTTTATCTGTCTTGTTTATTTTTTCAAGAAACCAGCTTTTGGTTTTGTTGATTTTCTGTATTGTTTTTATTCTCTACTTCATTAATGTCTGCTCTGATTTTAATATGGATCTGGGTTCGCGGACAGCCTCAGCTACCTAGTGAGGTACTCTGCAACTTAGTGAGACCCTGTTTCAAAATAAAGAATAAAAAATAGGGCTGGGGGTGTAGCTCGAAGGTAGAATGCCCCTGAGTTCAATCCCCAGTACCACAAAAATAAATAAATAAATAAATTAATTAAAAAATAAATATCTGCTCACTATATTAGATTTTCAAACACGTCTCAGGCACTCTTATTTGCTCTCTCTGTCAGTGCAGGCCGGGAGTTCCACTGGTGCCTCTCCCGCTGCAAGCTTGTGTCTCTGAGCTCTCCACAGGGTCTGTCTCTGTGCCGCTGTCTATGTAGGCAGGGGGGCGTCACTGGGTCTGGACCCACTGTAAGCCGTAGGCTCCACACTCTCCACAGGTCCTGTCTGTGTCTATCTCTGCCTTTGTGGTGGCGGGAGTGCAGTCTAAATGCCAGACATTTTCCAGGGTGCCTGTAAGATCTCTATGCCTTGTATGCACTGGGGCTCTCCCGCACTTCTGCTCCTATCCAATCGGTAGAAGGGTGGATAACCTTTGTACAGGGGCCCCGGTGAGAGCACAGTGTAACTTACAGTTCAGTGCTGCTCTGCCTCTGGAGGGGGAGGTGAGCTGGAGTGTCCCCACTGCAGTCTTAAGCTCGTTGTCCCAGGTGTTCCAGCCACTGTCGATTGTGTGGGGATATGTCGCCTGATTAGGGTGTAGTGTTCTGAAGTCACTTACTCCACATCTGGTCACTGGGTATGCAGGAGGTTAGATGTCTCGGTGCTGGTAGAATCCGCTCTGGTTGGCTGGCTCAAAGGCGGCTGCTGCTCTGCGGTGTGTACCACTGCCACACGCATGGGCTCCTTCGCTCTCCCTGGTCCACTTTCTGGGTTCTGTTCAGCTGCGCTTCAACTTTCATTACTTTGTTCACTTTTTTGTTGCTTTTTTTCTTCCCTCAAGAAGCTGCTTTTATGGCAGTTTTGATTCGAGCTCTACAGCGCCTGAGGAGAGGTGTTTCACTCAGATGCCAACTTGGCTCTTCTTTTCCCTTTTTAAATTTCAAAACAGGTGTCACTAAGTTTCTGAGGCTGTCCTCGAGCTTGCCATATTCCTGTCTCAGAATCTCAAGTACTGAGATTACAGGGATGTGCCACTGTGCCCATCTTCTTCTATGCTATCACTTAAAAAAAAAGTTTTATAATTTTAACTACTTAGATCTACCATCTCTCTGAAATTAATTTTTGTGTTTGCCCGAGGTAGGAGTTTATTTTTTCAATGTAGATATTCATTTGTTTTGGAACTATTTGTTTAAGACACTTTCATATCTTCACTGAATTGCTTTGATGCCTCTGCCCAAATCAATTATCTGTATATGTGCAGATCTATTTCTGGCTCTATCTTTGTCCTATGGATTTAGTTGTCCTTATGTTGTTATCCCATGGCCTTGACTACTTTGCTTTCCTAGTGAAACCTGAAGTTCAATAGTGTATGTCCTCCAGCTGTTCTTTTTTTTTTTTTTTTTTTTTTCATTTGTTTGTTGTGGTGGTGGGGATAGAACCCAGGGCCTCACACATGCCAGGCAAGTTCTCTACTGCTGAACCTCACCCATTTCAATACATTTAGCTTCATAGAGTGTTCAAATGCCTTCTCTTTGGTCTAACATCATGAACTCTCATTCCCGTACAGATTCCTAAACTTTATGAAACATAAATTAGCTGGCCTATACCTGAAATCCCAGTACTTGGGAGGCTGAGACAGGAGGAAGATCAACCTCAGCAAGTTAGCAAGACCCTCAGCAATTTAACAAGATCCTGTTTCAATATAAAACATACAAAGGGCTGGGGTAACTTGGCAGTAGGATGCCCCTGGGTTCAACCCCAGTACCAAACAACAACAACAACAAAAGCAAAACAAAAACCCCAATAAATTAGCAATTATTTTGATGTATACACTATTTCCTCCAGAATGAGTCTTTGTTCTTGTTCGCCAGAGGTGCAGATCCATGATGCTTGCTTTGGGTTTATGGCAACAAGAGGTGACTGTGTTGATCTTAAGGAATCCCACATGGAGATGCCCTTAGGTGAGCTCATGCTATGTCTCTAGGTGAGGGAAGGCTAGTCTCCTGGAACCTAGGGGGCAGCCTGCTTCCACTAGCAAAATAAACAAGACATTCAAGAGACTGGAGAGTGGCTGTGTGTGAGTCCACTAGCCACCAGCTGTCACTCTTAAGTCTCAGACTGCATTCCTTATCAATCAATGCTGAACCTTCACTTAAGAGATTCGATGAAACTGCAGTTTAAACTTGCACTGAAATTCTGCAGCCTTCACAATTTCACAATTAGTTTTGTGTACACTTTTCAGCCCTATATTCATGCAACTTTGAGACATAAACTCTTTTGGGTGGCTATAGAAGCTTTCTGGTTCTCTGGTTCTGTGAGTGTCTTTTTTTTTTTTTTTTAATTTTGGACCGAGGTCTCACTAAATTGATGAGGTTGTCCTCTAATCTGCAGTCCTCCTGACACTGGGATTACAGGTGTACACCATCATGCCAAGCTAAGACTGTGACTTGAATGGAGAGTGTAAACCCTGAGTCATTTTCTTTCTGTGAACACTCCAGGACACTTAGAAGCTATTGCCCATCAGGTCTCTGCTGCGCTTTGGCAGCATGATGGCAAAGCAGCAGCCATGTGACTCTACAGTCACTTAGTTCCTACCCAGTAAGGTGATGTTCTGGGATTGGCTCCTACTGGTAAGAGGCTCATGCCACTCAGGCCTACGGTCGCACAATGATCCTTTTTGTTGCTTGTTTTCAGAGTTTTATTGGTACTATACGATTTTACATCATAGTGAGCTTCAAAGTGACCCATTCATCTACACACACCTCTCTTGGTGTGGTTTCCTCCTAGCCCATCTGCTGCCCTTCCTCCCTCCTCGTACATGCTAGTAAGGTTGCAAGTGACACCTTCGCCTACGGGCACCGTACTACTGGGACTGTTTCCTTCCTCAAGCCTCCTTTTCTCTTTCCCTCTTCCCTCCCCCACCCCCTTCCACTACTTTACTGGTCTCTCTCCTCATTGATCTGAAGTCCCTTTTTCCCCCCCTATTTTCTCTCTAGTTTCCAAATACAAGGGCAAAAAATATGCCCCTTGACCTTCTGAGCCTGGCTGACCTCATGTATTTTGGCAGTGCTGAGGCTCAAACCCAGGACCTCATGCATGAAGGCTAGGGCACTACCACTGAGCCACACTCCCAGCTCCAAAGTGATGTGTGTGTGTGTGCATGTGTGTGTGTGTGTGTGCGTGTGTGTGTGTGTGTGTGTGTGTGTGTGTGTGGTACTGGGGATTGAACCCAGGGACATTCTACCTCTGAGCTACACCCCTCCCCCAGCCCTATTTTACTTATTAATTTTTTTTTTTTTTTTTTTTTGTGGTACTGGGGGTTGAACTCAGGGGCATTCTACCTCCGAGCTATACCCCCAGCCCTATTTTTTATTCTTTATTTTGAAACCAGGTCTCACTAAGTTGCGGAGTGCCTCACTAGGTAGCTGAGTACTTATTAATTTTTGAAACAGGGTCTTTCTCACTAAGTTGCTGAGGCCGGCCACAAACCTGTGATCCTCCTGTTTTAGCCTCCTGAGTACTGGAATTAGAGGCACGCACCACTATGTCTGGTTTGTGATCCATTTTTAAGATATACTTACTAGAACATTCAGAGCACATTTCTTTTTTTCAGAACCAAGTCAGGAGACAGACCTATACAAGTTGTTTTACCAGAGAATTTAATATAAAGAATGATTAACTCAGTATCAAAGAACTGAAAAGACAAGGGGACATGTAGTTATCACAGTGGTAGCGACTCAAGGAAGCCATTACTATCCCTAGAGCTGGTGGAACAAGAAGCTGAAATTCTTAAAATTTAGAAACTTGGAGAGTCTTGTGCTCCCCAGTGATACGGATCTCTGGGACTAAGGTGCTGCTTAGCCCTTGCAGATGAACAGCAGTTTGAGGCTGGGATCAAGGATTCTGAGGAGCAGTTGCCTGGTGGCTAGTGCTGTTGGTTAAAAAAAAAAAATCATATTAGCTGGGCATGGTGGCAAATACTCTGCAGCCTGCAGGGCTGCTGTTTTAGTCTCAGCAGTGAGCTTAGTTTGTAATAAGCTTTCTATGATTGTGGTTCATGAAAGAATAAAGCTGGAGACAGGTCCAAAAATCCTGAACCTTTTCAGACACTGCTGCTGGCCCAAGACCAAGTTGTGGAGGGAGCTCCATTACTGTTGGTAGTAACCATAGGACTGACTAAACTTTAGTAACTTTTATACTGGCTGGGGACTTCTCCTTTATTGTCGGACCTGGACAGGCAGCTGCCGAAGGGCTCCAGGGCTTCATAGCACAGCTGAGAAAGTAAAACTGAATGCGATGGGGAAACCATGATCATTCATTTTCTCCAAATTAACTTGATCCTCATGTCTTTTAGAGTTTTGGGTAGGATTAATTTTTACTAACTTACAATTATTTATTTATTTTGTAATACTGGAGATTGAACCAGGGATATTCTATCTCTGAGCTATATTCCCAGCCCTATTTTTTATTCTTTATTTTGAAACAGGGTCTCACTAAGTTGTGAAGGGCCTCACTAAGTAGCTGAGGCTGGCCATGAACCTGAGATCCTCCTATCTCAGCCACCACTTCCAGCTCTTTTATTTTATATTATATTTTATTTATTTTTTTGTGGTACTGAGGATTGAACCCAGTGACATTCTACCTCTGAGCTACATTCCAACTCTATTTTATTTCTATTTTGAAATAGGGTCTTGCTAGATTGATAAGAATCTCATAACTTACTGAGGCTGTCCTCAAACCTGTGATCCTCCTGTCTCAGCCTTCCAAGTACTGGGATTATAAGCATGTGTCACTATGCCTGGCTTTTATTTTATATTTTAAACAATAGAGTCTGGCTGAGAGTGGTGGTGCATGCCTGCAATCCTAGTATTTGGGAGGCTGAGATAGGAGGATAGCAGGCTCGAGGCCAGCCTCAGCAACTAAGTGAGACCATGTTTCAAAATAAAAAATAAAATAGGGTTGAGGGTGTAGTTCAGAGGTAGAATGCCCTGGGTTTAATCCACAGTACCAAAAAAAAAAAAAAAAACCCAAAAGAAAAACAAAAACAAACCTAAGTCCCCCCCCCCCTCTTTCTTTGGTACTGGGGATTGAACCCAGGGGCATTCTACCTCCGAGCTACACCCCTAGTCCCAAGAATCTGCCACCACGGCAGCTAACCTAAATCTCTTCTAAAATATTAAAAGAAGCTTGTTTTCAACCTCCTCAAGTCCATCTTCATCTTTTTTCACTTACCTGCTTGCTTTTAAGCCATCTTAGGTATTTGAGCATGTCTTAATAATTAATTCATCAAATTAACATAATTAACACAATTATCGCCTAATAAATGAAACTTTTTATTTTGTTGAGCACTTAAAAATATATCAGGGAGTTAAATAATGATAAAAAATTATGCTATTAGGGCTTTGATTTAATTACTACTCTCTTGACTTGAAAGATACAGTTGCTAGGTAATAAAAATTATAAATTGAGGTCATGTAGTGGTGCATGCTTGTAATCCCAGTACTTGGGACGCTAAGACAGGAGGATTGTAGGTTTGTGGCCAGCATTACAACTTAGTGAGGCCCTCTGCAATTTAGTGAGACTCTGTTTCAATATAAAAGAATAAAATCGGGTTGGGGGTGTAGCTCAGAGGTAGAATGCCCCTGGGTTCCATTCCCAGTACCACACACAAAAAAGGAGACTTCCTTTGATTCTATGCCATATTCTGAAGTTCCTAAAAAGAGGGCTGTTCTGCAAAGGCAAATTGGGGGAGAATTTTGTATGCTAACAGTTCAGGTCTTAGGTGTAGACTACTTCACACAGTCACAAGGTGCAGAAATGCAGGCTGATTGTCGAGACCTTGGAAGGGGAGATACTTGGGCAGGAGGGAAAGAGAACACCATGGAGACCTGGAGGCTGGTAGCGGAGTCACTTGCTGCTGAGAGACACCCTTCGTGGTACCAGCGGCCTCTGGACATGGTATCCAGTGTGAGGCCACCAAAGAACCCGGGGAAGTGCTATGACCTGGAATGCCACCCAAAGCTCATGTGTTGAAAGCAGGCCCCCAGGGCCGCGAGGTGGAACATTAGGTCACGACTGTACTTTGAGATGCTGGATGGGCCACTGGGAGGGGCCTAGTCGGGGGAAGCAGGTCGCTGGGGTGTGTCCTGCAAGGCATATCTTCTGCCTGGCCCCTTTCCCCTCCTTCCTCTCTCTTTCTCTCTGCTGCTTACTGCTATGAGCTAAGCAGCTTTCTTACCAGGCCCTGTCACCTGGGGTTCTGTCTCCCTTTAGGCCAGAGCAAGGAAGCTGACTGACCACGGACTGAAGTGTCCCAGGTCATCTGCCGCGTGACCTAGGACACTTCCCAGGGTGAAGAGAGCCCCCAAGCTTTGTGAAATTGTACATTTTTTTTTTTTTATGCTGGAGATTGAGCCCAGGAGCAGTCTACCTCCAAGCTATGCTCCAGCCCATTTTATTTTTTGTTTTGAAACAGGGTCTGGCTTGGTTGTTGATGGTCTTGCTACATTGCTGAGGCTGGCCTCAAACCTCTGAGCTACACCCCCAGTCTTAAAACGGGGTCTCCCTAGTTTTCTCAGAGTCTCACTAAGTTGCTAAGGCTGGTCTCAAACCTGCGATCCTCCTGTCTCAACCTACCAATTACTGGGATTACAGGTGTGTGCCACCATCTCTAGCTAAAATTGTATAATTTTTTTTGTGTGTGTGTGTGAATTAGAGATTGAACCCAGAGGCATTCTACCTCTGAGCTACATTTCACGCCTGGGATTACAGGCATGCACCACCACACACAACACAAACTGTGTAATTTTTTGAAATATTAACTCACTGACCAACATATTAGTGTTATCATAGTGACAAACTCATAACATAATTACATTAAAATTATTTTTAAAGCCGGGCATGGTGGCACATGCTTGTAATCCCAGCATTTGGGAGGCTGAGACCGGAGGATCCGGGTTCGTGGCCAGCCTCAGCTACCTAGTGAGGCACTCCACAACTTAGTGAGACTCGGTTTCAAAATAAAGAATAAAAAATAGGGCTGGGGGTGTAGCTCGGAGGTAGAATGCCCCTGAGTTCGATCCCCAGTACCGGAAAAAAAATTATTTTTAAATACAAATTCTTTCTAAAATCATAAAAATAGCATAGAGTTGTGTACATTAAATAAAAGTTTTGTGCATGGTGGCAATAGAAGCTTTTTGCAGAGAGTGAAAAGGACAACCTTGGAAAGCTGATGGACCTTAGGAAGAGGAGTTAGGAAAGAAGCTTTTATTGGATTTGGATTTGGGGCATGTGATTTTGGGTTGAAAGAAGGGGTTTTGTTAAGAATTAATACTGTCAAAAAGCAGGAGAAGTTTTATAATTAGATAGCTTAACAAATCTTTTCCTATAAATGAGAAGCAAGGCTTAAGCTGTGATTTCTAAAGAAGAGCAGTTACTCGTAGAGGCCACGAGAGGGAGATGTTTTGTCATTTTGTGATTTGAAAAAACTTTCATTTAAAAAAATTGTCTTACTGTGGTATAAACACTTATATGAACTCTATCCTTTTAATACATTTTAGGTCTAACATACATTATTGTTGGCTATAGGTACAAGGCTATATACCTCTCTAGAACTTACTCATTTTACCAAAACCTCATGCCTGTTGATTAATAAGCTCCCTATTTCCTCTATACCCAGACCCTAGTAAAGAACATTGCAGTCTTTGATCTTATGAGGTATTCTGTCTTCAAGCTACATCTCCAGCCTGATTTTATTTTTATTTGGAAAAAGTGTCTCACTAGGTTGGTGAGAGTCTCACTACTTGCTGTGTCTTGAATGTGCAATCCCCCTGTCTCAGCCTACCAAGTACTAAGATTACAGGTGTGTGCCACCATGCCTGGCAAGTTTAACTATTTTAGATACATCATTTAAGTAGAACTATGCAGTAATTGTTTTTCTGTATCTAGCTTATTTCCCTCAGTATAGTATCTTCAAAGTCTTTCATGTTGCATATTACAGAATTTAGCTAGGTGTGGTAGCACATGCCTCTAATTCCAGTACTGGGGAGACTGAGGCAGCAGAACTGCAGGTTTGAGGCCAGTCTCAGCAACTTAGGGAGACTCTCAGCAAGCTAGCAAGACCCTGTTTAAAAATAAAAAGTGAAATAGGGCCAGAGAGTGTCATTCAGAGGTAGAATGCCCATGCATTCAATCCCAGTACCATTAAAAAAAAAAAAAAAAAAAAGGCCGAATAGTACTCCATTGCACATACCACTTTAAAAAAATTAATTCATTG
The DNA here is from genome assembly GCA_004027655.1 of Graphiurus murinus. Classification (NCBI taxonomy): domain Eukaryota; kingdom Metazoa; phylum Chordata; class Mammalia; order Rodentia; family Gliridae; genus Graphiurus; species Graphiurus murinus. Next base: position 128,438 of record PVLC010000911.1, on the reverse strand, counting down.
TTTGGTATTTATGTTGCTTTCACTTATTGATGATTGTGAAGAATGCTGTACTGAATAGGAAAGGCAGACATGAAATCATGATTTCAAATCTTTTGGACATGCTGAATACCAGACGTGGGATTGTTGAGTCATCTGGTGGTTCTAGTTTTAATTGTTTGACCTTCCATCTTTTATTTTTTTTAACATCCACACCATTTTTATTCCTACCAACATTGTGCAAAGGTTCCAGTTTCTCCACATTCTTGCCAATATTTGTTCTCCCTCCTCCCTTTCTCTCCCCCCTTTTTTATAATAGCCATCCTGACAGGTGTGAGATGCTACATCACTAAGGTGGTTTTTATTTGCATTTTCCTAATGTTAGGGACAATGAGCATTTTTTCATACATTTATTGGACATTTTTGTGTGTTACTATAAATGAACAGATTTTTTTCCTGGGATTTTAGTTTAGTTCCATTGGTCAATACATCTATCTTTCCAATTATTTATGTGTGTGTGTGTGTGTGTGTGTGTGTGTGTGTGTGTGTGTGTGTGTGTTGCTGGAGATTGAACCCAGGGGCATTCTACTTCTGAGCTACACCCCCATCCTTATTTTATTTTTCATTTTGGAACAGAGTCTCATTAAGTTGCTGACAGCCTCACTAAGTTGTTGAGGCTGGCTTTGAACCTGTGATCCTCCTGTCTCAGCCTCCCAAGTACAGGTATTGCAAGCGTGTGCCACCATGCTTACTTATATGTCTTATATGTCTGTCTTTATGTCAGTACTATACAGCTTCATATGTTATATTTTGAAGTTGGGACATATGATTAATTTGGCTATTCCAGATCTTTTGTGGTTCCTTATAAATTTAGTATTTTTTCCTATTTTTTTAAGTTTTGGGGATTTCGCTAGGGATTGCATTGGATCTATATATTGAATGGGTTGTTTGAACATTTTAACAATATTAAGTCTTTCAATCCAACAAACACATGATGTCTATTGATTGTGACTTTAATTTCTTTCATCAATGTTTTGTAGTTTTCAGTATATAAATTATCACTTCCTTAGTTGAATTTTTTCTGTTTTATTCTTTTTGATGCTATTGAAAATGGGATCAATATTTACTAATTGCTACTTAGACAACTTATTGATATATATATATATATGTATATATATATATATTTTTTTTTTTACTGGGGATTGAACCCAGTCCTTTTCATTTTTTATTTTGAGACAGGGTCTTGCTAAGTTTTTGAGGCTATCTCAAATCTGAAATCCTCCTGTCTCAGCCTCCCAAGTACTGGGATTACTGGCGTATGTCACCACACCTAGCACTTGATATAATTTTGATCTTTTTAAATTTGTTGAGACTTGTATTATGACCTGACATATAATCTATCCTAGAGAAAGATCTGCAGCACTTGAATGTTTTCTGATGTGTTGAATATTCTGTGTATCTGTTCAGTAGTCTTGCTCAGTTCTTGGGAGACTGAGATTACAAGTGTGGGCCACCACACTGGCTTATTTGAGGAATTTAACCCATTTATGATTAAAGTAATTATTTAAGCTAGAAAGAGTGTCTTATTACATTACTAAGGCTGGCCTCAGTCCTTCAATCTGCAATCCTCCTGTCTCAGCCTCTCAAGTGCTGGGATTATACGAGTGTACCATCATGCCCGGGTTCTCTCTTTTTAGAAGGCTTTTATTGGTACATTGTAATTATACATCACAACGCGGTTCAGAATGATAGAAACATGCACTTAGCACTTGGTGTTTCCCTCCAGCTCCCACCCACTCTTTGTTGGGATTGGTGTTGATAACTTCACGTATGAACACAGCATTATTCTGAACTGTTTCCTGCATCATCTCCCCTTTCCTCTCCTTCCTTTTCTCCCCCTTCCCCAAATCCCCACCTACTATTCTACTGGTCTCTGTCCGCATTTATCTGACATCCCTTTGGTTTCCTATTTTTCTCAAGTTTCCACAGACCAGAGAGAATATATGGCCCTTCACTTTCTGAGGCTGGCTAAGCTTACTTAGCATAATAGTCTCCAGTTTTATCCATTTTTCATTGTTCTTCTTTATGGTTTGTAGAATTCTGTTGTGTGTATATACCACAGTTTCATGATCCATTCAACTGTTGATGGACACCTAGGTTGGTTCCATAATTTGGCTAATGTGAATTGTGGTGCTATAAACATAGATATGCATGTATCACTATAATATTCTGATTTCAATTTCTTTGGAAAGATGCCCAGGAGTGGCAGAGCTGGGCTGTGTGGCTGTTCCATTCCCAGACTTCTGAGCACCCTCCATACTGGCTAATCAGGATCTCTCTTGTCTCTCATCTCTTCTCTCTGTGGTGCTAGGGGTGTTCTACCTCTGAGCTACATTCTCAGTCATATTTTATTTTTTATTTTGAAACAATGTTTCACAGAATTTCAGAGGGCTTTGCTAATTGCTGAGGCTAGCTGTGATCCTGCAATCCTCCTGTCTCAGTCTCGAAAGTACTGGGATAAAGACCTGTGTCACCATGCCTAGCTTGGTTATGATCTCTTTATAGTTTTATTTCTACTTGTTTCTTTGTATCCCAGTACCTAGCACAGAGTCTGACATGTAGGAAACTCTATAATATTTATTGGGCAAATAAACATTACATACATACAGAATATGTATGTAAGCAGAGCTTACATATATGCACAGACAGAGAAAGCAACTAAAATATTTATATGCTAATATAAATATTATATTATATATTATATAGTAATGTGTATTTATATACTAATATAAATGTACAATTAATGAATATATCTCAAGTATACAAACTCTAGCCAGACATTAGATATGACTAAGTTTGCAAACTTTAACTGGACTTAAGCTATAATCTGTCTTTTTTTTGGGGGGGGGTAATGGGGATTGAACTCAGGGGTATTCTACCTCTGAGATATATCCCCAGCCCTATTTTTTATTCTTTATTTTGAAACAAGGTCTCACTAAGTTGTGGAATGCCTCACTAGGTAGCTGAGGCTGGCCACGAACCTGGATCCTACGGTCTCAGCCTCCCAAATGCTGGGATTACAAACGTGCACCACCACACCCGGCTATCTGTCATTTTTATAATAGTGCATTTACAATTTAATTTCTGATTAGAGAGACAAACCAGGAACCCAAATTCTACTCCCTTGATTTACTTGTACAAAATAATTTTCAGGCTGAAACAACTGGCTTCTATCCTTTCCTTTCAACTCAGAATTCATAACTCAGAGGTCCTTGATCATTCAAAATTTGGTTAAATACAAAATCAAACCTAATTCAGACCATTAATTACAGAGCTCCTAATGTTCTATTCAGCTCTGATAGCTATATTCTCTGGAAGAGAACTGCAACAATTATAAAACAGTTATTTTTGTTGGCTTGGAAATTTCAACTTCTTTGGGATTTTCCCAATTCTAGTTATTAAGGCATATTTTCCCACTTGTTAGGAGTAAGCTGCACTGAGAAATCACATAGATTTGCTTTGGTTACTTTGCATTTAGCGTCACCAAGACTAGGTCAGGGTTGTGCATCAGGAAAGTGTCCTTCCTTCTTTGGTCCCAGCTCTTAAAACATGAGGATGTGACACTCCACACTGTCTCCATCTTGCTAAGACGAGCAGCTAAGGTGCTGTCCACACTCCTGTGCAGTCCATGATGCCCTGCTTGGCCAACTGGATGCTCTACAGCCGTCCTCCCAGGAATAGGTGAGCACTCATTCCTGTGGCCCAAACCCCCAAAGCTGCCCTCGGTCCAGGTCTGCCCAAGGTCTAGTCTGCAGTTTCCCTTCAATTCTGGCACCTGCTGAGGTCCTTGCAGTAAGTCTTTTTTGCCTTGTTATGAAGGATGGGTCTCGTTGCTTATAACCAGAGAATCCTAACGCATACAGGAACACTGTTTTCCAGGGAAGATTATTTTAATCTCAGCATTATCTTAAGCAATGTCAAGAGGCTACACGCACAACCATGAATGTCTGAGGACAATGGCTCCTGCGCCCGGGAGAGGACTGCAGCCCTGTGGAGCTAGGCTTCTCATCTGCAAAGTGACCACTATGTAATGAAGAGATACACTTGGCACAGGCTTGCTGTGATAGCCAACTGAAAAAAAAAAAAAAAAAGGAAGTGTTTTTCAAATCACAGAGTACTCTATAAAATAGGTATTTATCTCTCATTTAGTTGTTTAGCAGATATTTCCTATAGCACATTTTTTGTACAGAAAGGAAGAAAGGAAGGAAGGAAGGAAGGCAGGCAAGAAAGGAGAGAGAAAAAGAATTACCATGGAACTAATTTAGTATCTGTAATGTATATCTCAAAGAAATAGTTAACTTTTTGGGAAAAAAGTTATCTGAAACAACATCCTAAGCAAATATGATGGCTGTGTGGGTATGAATGTGTGTGTGTGTGTGTGTGTGTGTGTGTGTGTGTGTGTGTTCCTGGGGATTGAACCCAGGGGCATTCTACCTCTGAGCTACATCCCAGCCCTTTTTACTTTTTGTTTTGAAATAGGGTCTTGTTACATTGCTGAGGGTCTTGCTAAGTTGATGAAGCTCACCTTGAACCCGTGAGCCTCCTGTCTTGGTTTCCCAAATACTGGGATTATAGGTGTGTGCCACCATTCCTGGCTCAATGACTCCCCCCGCCCTGTGGTACTGGGGATTGAACCCAGAGACTACATTCGAGTGACACCGCTTAGTCCAATTTTATTTCTTATTTGGAAGCAGGGTCTCCCTAGGTTGATGAATCTCACTACTTGCTGAGGCTGTCCTCAAACCTGAAATTCTCCTGTCTCAGCCTCCAAAGTGCAGAGATTATAGGAGTGTGCCACCATGCCCGGCTTCAATGACTTTTTTTTTTCTTTGCAGTATTGGGGATTGAACCCAGGGACATTTTACCTCTGAGCTACACCCCCAGTCCTATTTTTTATTCTTTATTTTGAAACAGGGTCTCACTAAGTTGCAGAGAGCCTCACTAAGTAGCTGAGGATGACAGCGAATCCGGATCCTTCCATCTCAGCCTCCCAAGTACTAGGATTATAAACATGCGCCACCACACCCAGCTTCCAATGACTTTTATTTTACTTTGATTAGTAATAAATCTGTTATTCACATTACTTTGTTTCAATGGGTATACATAAAAAGACTATATTTAAGATGGTTTTTTATTTCCTCTCTCCCTCTCTCCATCCCTCCCTTCTTTCCTTCCTTTTCTCGAAGTACTGGGGATGGAAGTCAAGAGCTCATGCTTGGTAGCAAGTGCTTGTTAAGTCCTTTAATAGATTTTTTTAAAATATTGTTTTGTTGGTGCACTGCAGCTTTACACCATACTGTGGCTCAGCGTGATGCAAACACACATGCACACAGCTTTTGGTCTGTTCCCCTCTGGACCCCACCTTGATCCCCCTCTTTGCCCGTGTTGCTGAGGTTGCCATTGGTGCCTTTGTATACGTACGCAACATTATCTGCACTGCCTCCGTCATAGACTCTCCCCTCCCCTGGTCCCCTCCACTATTTTACCGGTATCTCTCCTCCTTTATCTAAGACCCTTTTGTTTCCCAATTTCTCTTTAGCTTCCACATATGAGAGAAAACATATGACCTTTCATTTTCTGAGACTGGCTAATCTCACCATAGTAAAGGGAAATTTGGGGGGGGGGTAGAGAGAATATAACAGAATTGAACAAAAAATATAATTATAACTCATAGTACCTGATCAGCAATTTGAGTTGACCTTTAATTGTGTATGTTAAAATGTGGTCCCAAGCTGGACACAGTGGTGCATGCTTGTAATCCTAGTACTTGGGAGGCTGAGATAGGAGAATCCCAGGTTTGAGGCCAGTCTCAGCAACTTAAGGAAACCCTTAGCAACCTAGTGAGTCTCTGTTTCAAAGTAAAAATAAAAAGGGCTGGGAGTTTAGCTCTGAGGCGAAATGCCCCTAGGTTCAGCGCCCAGTAGCCCCCATCGTCAGTCCTCATTGTCATTCTAGGGGGGCAGCAATGCAGCAATGATTAGTGGAAGGATGAGCTTGCTTGCACTCTGGGGTACTCGAGAGATTAGTTCACTTCTCTGCACCCGAGCCTCATCTGTCCTATGTGTAGAGCCAAACGAGATCATGAACTCTTTCTGAAGTGCAAAACTCTCAAAGTATAAATTAACATTTGCCAGGCATGGTGGTGCATGCTTGTAATCCTGGTACTTGGGAAGCTGAGACAGGAGGATTGTGGGTTCAAAGCCAGCCTGGGCAACATAGCAAAACTCTCAGAAACCTAGTGAAACTCTGTTTCAAATAAATAAAATCAGGCTAGGGGCATGGCTTGGAGACGGAATGCCTTTAGGTTCAATCCTGATTACACACACACACAAAAAAAAAAAGAAAAAAAAAAGAAAAAAAGAAAGTTAAGCTAACATTTACCCATACCCACCAGCAATTATTGTTTGCTTACAGTCAACTATTTACTAATACTACTCACATTTTGGCTTCCTCCTGATAACTGCCAGCTAAACAGGTTGTCTTGCATCCTATGATTGATGTTATGAAAATATAACATGCAGATCAGTGTCATCTAGGGAGGTCACTCTGTGTGTACAGGGGCCAACAGTGGTGGCCATATCCTGTTAGAAGTCCACATTCTGGCCAGCATGGTGGCACATGCCTGTAATACCAGTACTTGGGATGCTGAGACAGGAGGATCATAGATTCGAGGCCAGCCTCAGCAACTCTGGAAAGATCCTCAGCAACTTAACAAAACCCTGTTTCAAAAATATTAAAAAACAAAACAAACAGCTGGGGTGTAGCCCAGAGGTAGAATGCCCCTGGGTTCAATCCCCAGTAGAAACAAAACAAAACAAAACAAAAAAACAGGTTTTGCTTTTTTATTTGGTTCGCTGTTTTATTCTCCCCCTGCTCCAGCCAGCTTCAAGCTAGAGATGAATAATTCCTTTGCAAATTTTCAGTATCTTTTAGGGAGCCCGAGCTCTCTGTCACTCAAGTGGGTTAATAGGAATTGTGTCAGTAAAGCCATGCACATCTTGGTGAATAGCTTTCAGGGCCTAGGGAAATCCTTAGCTGTGGAAACAGTAGCACTATTCATATTCAGATATAAATACGAAAGTTTTATTTACTATGACTGCCAGCTTTTGGCTTTCTTTTGTGACAGCTCAACGGAGTCTCTTCTATGCATCCAGTCAAAATATTGAGTATTATGCTTTGGCTGAGCATAGCTTCCTCTCCGGATGTTTTTCTTCCACTATCTTGAAGCGTGGCTCAGTGCAAACTGTTTTATAAAACAAAAAGGGAAAAATAATTATTTAACCCCTGAGAATAATTTTTTTAAAAAAGACTATGCAACAAACATCTCCATATGAATCACACTAAATTCTAATATTTCCATTGGAATTGAAGCCACATTCATAGGCACTTTCTCTTTGCATGGGCATAAAAGCCAAGGTTGGAGGCGGAAGCTCAAAGCTTTCGGGAGTATAAGGCTCATTCACCATCCCCACGCCATCAACTGCTGGTGCGTGAAGCTGTGCTCTTTAGAGTCTCCCTCATCCACCTGGAGGTGAAAGGCTTGGCATCAGTCCATGTGTCAAAGTGAATGAAGGATGCTGCTAGTCCCTTCTCCAGCAAGAGAATGAGTGACGTGTGTTGAAAACACATTTGTGCCTCACTCCGGGTGTATGGCACCAGATGGGGACCTTGCGGGGCAGAAGGCCCCCTGAGGCCAGGAGAGATGCTGAGGAGGTAGTGCCGGGCCTCACCTGGTCTGGGGAGGTACCAGGTGAGAGTGCAGGCGGTGGCTAAAAGCAGGAGTGTCCTCTGGATCCAGAGTGCAGTGGGATGCTAGGTTCTGCCTTCTCCTCTCCACTCCAAGCATGCCTCTTTCCCACAAGGACACCAAAGGTGTGTTCCCCATAAAAATGAACCGCACATCCAAGTTCAGAGCCACCGCTCCACAGAGGATGAATATGAGTTGACGCCATCATGGCAACTGAGGAATGCCCCAGGCAGAAGGCAGATGTTCACACTTCTCTCCCGACTGGCTCCTGTGGATATTTCTGGAGTGGGGTCTGACACTCCACTGTGAAGACCCTGAGCAGCCCCAGGGTCTTGGGAGGCTTCTTCCTCCCAGCCGCACCATCTCCAGGAAGCCAGACACTCAAGTCCTGTCACGCGAAGAGCTTTCAGTAAGTTTTTTAGTGAATCACTGTATTATTTTATTTTTGGTACTGGGAATTGAACCCAGGGGCATTCTACCTCCAAGCTACACCCCAAGACTTTTTAAAAATTTTTATTTTAATTTTTTATTTGGTACTGGGGATTGAACCCAGGGGCATTCTACCTCTGAGCTACACCCCTAGCCCTATTTTATTTTTTATTTTGAAACAGGGTCTCAATAAGTTGCTGAGGCTGGCTACAAACCTGTAATCCTCCTGTCTCAGCCTCCCAAGTACTAGGATTGCAGGCAGGCACCATCCTGCCCACCTTTATTTTTTGTTTTGAAACAGGGTCTCAATAAGTTGCCTAGGGTGTTGCTGCATTGCTGAGACTGGCCTCCAATCTGCAATCCTCCTGTCTCAGGCTCCCAAGTACTGGGATTGCAGGCATGCACCACCACATCCAGCAAATTTTCTACACTTTCTTAAGTCAGGGTTGTATGATAAAGACAGTCCTCAAGGGCTGTTGACAGAGTGTATGCTTTGTGTGTCTAAAGCCCTGGGTCGGATTCCCATCCTAGAAAAATAATGATGATGAGCTCTTCAAACTAGTTTTGCCCTTGTATGTATGTATCAGTCAGGGGTCAGGGGTATCAGCAGATTCCTTCCCATGAAGATCACTGTAGGAACGTTTAATAAAAGGCTCCTTCCAAAGGAGAAGGCAGAATGTGAAGAACCCCCAGGGTGTACTCACAATGAAGGGAACGTGAACATCTTATACGGCCAGCTGTGTGAAGGAGAGCCAGGTTCCACACAGAGAAACTCCCTGGAGGGTTGGGAGGGCTCTGGGGGAAAGCTCAACTTCTTTCTGGTTCTCCCCCTTCCCTCAGATGCCTGAGCTGGGACTCAGGAGGGGTGCACCTGCAGGGACACATGGTTGTCACCTGTGAGACAGGTATCAGAGCGTGGCAGGCATGAACCACCACCACGCAGCTCAGCTCAGTGCCTGTGTCTTGGAGGGAGCCTCCCCTGCACTCGGCGGGAGTCGGGGCTCTGACATCTGTGTACCCACCTGGACTCTATTTCTCTTCCTGCCCACCCAAACTTCTAGATGTTTGGCTCCTGTGCAACTGGCTTTGTTTTCTGAACTGATAGAGGCTGTTTGCCTTCCTCACCTCTATCGATCTTTTGTCATGAGCAGTGTCATTTATCATGCCTGAAATGCAGATGCGTGGAGTGATGCTATAGTGAAGAATCAGCTCCATGGTTCCTGCCAGCTTGGGGAAATTCTCTAATCCCTCCAAGCCTCACTTTCTTCTGCAATTTGAGCAAATATTTCCTAATTTTGCTATAAAAACTAAAAAGAAAACTCATAAACTGGGCATGGTGGTTTGTGCCTGTAATCCCACTACCTGCGAGGCTGAGACAGGAGGAACAGAGGCTTTAGGCTAGCCTCAGCAACTTCATGAGTCCCTCAGCAACTTAGCAAAACTCTGTTTCAAAATGAAAAATAAAAAGGGATGGGATGTAGCTTGGAGAGAGAATGCCCTTGGGTTCAATTCCCAGTAGAAAAACAAAACAAAAAACAAAGAAAAGAAAAACCAAACTGTTTGTGTGTTTCTCAGCTGAGATAGTAAGGAGAAAAGGGACTGGAGGAGTAAGAACAGTCCCATAGCCAATCTTCAGAGAAGGAAGGTAGGAGGAAGAAAATGAGCTCAATTTTTAGGGGACCCAGAAAAAAAAAAGTGGCTTCAGAGAGGACCTCAAGTGTGATTTTCTGACTTGAGAAGATTGACTGCCCATCGGCAGCCTCCCATTGGTACCCAAAGGCCTGCTGCATTCCCAGAGCTGCATCCACTTCTGCGGGGTACGTCTCACTGGGGTTCTCTCTGTTCTGCTCCATGATATGTGTTCAGGCATCTCATTCACTAGGCTCGAGCTTGAACAGCCAGTTCTACCAATCCCAGGCTCCAGTGTCTGCATCTGTCCATCATCCATTGGTCTCTTTGCTTGCTTGCTTATTTATTTATTCTGTTTCTGAGGGCTGAACCCAGGGGGGTGATTCTATCTCCAGCCCACACCCCTACTCCTTTCCCTTTTATTTTGAAACAGGGTCTTCCTAAGTTTGGAGGCTGGCCTCAACCCTGCAATTTTCCTGTCTCAGCCTCCCAATTCCTGGGATCACAGGCATGCACCGATGTGCCAGGCTTCTCGGCTCCCTTTGAGTAGGGTTCTGCGTGGAGGGGTAAGTAGTGACTGCTCCTGTTAGTGAGGGTGTCCACTATCTATTTAGCTTCGCCATAATTTGAAGTAGCATCAATATACAGAGAGCATGAGGACATACAACATACAGCATCTTGCAGTTGTCTGAAGCTTCTCTGGTGCCATAGAGTGTTCCCACTTCCATCAGTGTGAGACATTTTCCGTTCTATCATTCAGCAAATATTTACTGGGCATCAACTATATGCCAGGTACCGTGAGGCTGGGGAAAGAGGAGCTATGAAGATAGGAATGCCCTCCTTCTCTTGGGGCCTACTGTGATATTTGTAAGCATAATTTGAGGTTTTTGTGTATGTGATCACTCTGCAGTAGAAGATGACAATCTCCCAATACTCTAAGGTCCTGTTTGGAAGGTCTGTTCAACAGGGGCCAATCGTGTTTTCAGCCCTGGTTTATTTTGACTCTGTGGAGTGCAATGCAGTCAGCCACGGTAATTTTGTGAAGAATAGCCAAGAAACGACTTCCTTAAGAGCATTTATGTTTATTGCATTTATGTTTACTGCAGTGTGACATGATTGGCTTTGGCTTTCTGGTCTTTTTTGAATAAAGTTAATAATTTATTAAAAATCAAATAGTTGTTTCTCATTGTATATTCTTTTTAGGTTACTTATATGTCAAAATGTCTCTGCCAGGCACCGTGGTGCACATCAGCAATCCCACCGACTCTGGAGGCTGAGGTAGGAGGTCAGCCTGGGCAATTTAGGGAGACCCTGTCTCAAAATAAAAAGGGTTTTGGATGCAGCTCAGTGATAGAGATCCCTGAGCTCAGTCCCCAGCGTTCCCTCTTGAAGTGTCTCTTTCGAGTGGCAGAATAGGTATTTCTACTTTTTTTTGGTACTGGGGATTGAACTCAGAGGCATTCTACCTCCAGGTTACACCCAAAGCACTTTTAATGTTAATTTTTTTATTTGGTATTGGGGATTGAACCCAGGGGCATGCTACCACTGACCTATACCTCCAACCCTGTTTTATTGTTTATTTTAAAACAGGGCCTTGCTAAATTGCTGAGGATCTCACTAAATTGCTGAGATTGGCCTTAAATCTTCAATCTTCCTGTTTCAGCTTTCCAAGTATTGGGATTACAGGCATATGCCACCACACCTGGATTGTTTCAAGCTTTCTGAAGTATTTTTGGTGAACTGGTGAGGGGTGTGTGAGTGTGTGTATGTGTTAAATATGTGTGTGTTTGCATGCAGTATCTTTAGTGTGTCTATGGTGTGTAGGTGCATGATATGTTTGTGGCATGTGTTGTGTGTGTACTGCTCTATGTTGTGTATATGGGCACGTAGTGTGTTGTGTATGTATGGTATATGTATGTGTGTGTGTGATTTCATGTTGTGTCTATGTGTGGTATGTGGGTTGTATGTGCAAGGCATGTTCGTGCGTATGTGCATGTGTGTGGTGCAAATCTGCAGTTGTATTTCCATGTAGTGTCAAGTGTATGTGTATGTGGTGTGGAATATATGTGCCTAGTAATTTTGTGGAGTGTGTGTGTTCATTCCCAACCTTTACCAGCTTATATTATTTCATCTTCGTTGAAAGCATACAAATTCTATTCGAATAACAAGTCTCTCTTAGTTGACTAGAATTCAGATTTATCCCAGTTTTCAGGAAGAAAAATGAAATATTCATGACCACAGGTTTGGGTGCTGAGTTATATCACCATCTTTGTGGTAAACATTTGCTCCATTATGTCAAAATAATAGCATAATTTTAAGGACATATTAGACATGCTGTTTTTTATCTTTTGGAAAAATAGGAAAGAACAAAAATTATTAAGTTAAATGAAGTAGAATAATAGTAATTAGACCATCAAAACAGGAGGTAATACATTTTATATGAATTCAGAAATCAAAAGAAACACAACTTTGAGATGGAAGATTTCATCCAGAAAAAAATCTGAACAATAAACTTTATTTTCCATGTTATCCTGAAATAGTAAAAATTAGACTTGTTCCAAAATTAAAAGTGAGTCACCACTTCTAAAAGATGTTTTGACATTCAGAGGTCTTTTCAAAAGAAAAAAAAATGTCTATTTTTCAACACCTTAAAATACAACTAAATTTTGAATGAAGCTAATGTATAACTTAATGCTAATTTTTGGAAAAGTTTGCTGATTTTATTTAACTAGAAGCCTCAAGTTAGACATTTTCAATCTTTTCCAAAATTGAAAATTTAGAGAGCATATATAAATAAAATAAAAATCACAGAGCAACTAATTCAGATGGATTTGTGCCAATGCCACTAGCACTTATGACATGTAAATGACCACAATGCTTTAGCAAAGTGGAGGACAGAAGCTTTTAAACTGTTCTGTATTGCTAGAGGTAGTACTGAAGTTGTTTATGTAGGTAAGTGGCTCCAATCTTGTAAAGAATTCACAGAGCACCTTACAGTCGACGTGTTTTCTGAGTGTAAACGTGCATCGTGGCAATGCAATCCCTCTGTTCTATGTAATACTTTTCACTCTCTCATCTCCTCGAGCTGGGGTCTTTCCATGAAGGCACCTGTAGCAGAAGCCTGGGCCTCCTGGCTTTGCGCTTGGGAGGGATCTTCTGCAGCCTGCTACCGTGTGAAGTTGTGGTGGAATTTATAAAATTTCCTCAGGAAACAAATCCCTCGAGCTAAGTCGATGTATTAGTAAGTAAAAATAATACCTGGCAATTACCCATTTTGGAGTGAATAAGAACAGTGGGCTCAGCCTGGCGTGGTGGTGCCAGGCACGGATTGGGAAACTGAGACAGGAGGATTGCAGGTTCGAGGATAGCCTCAGCAAGTAGTGAGACTCTCATCAACCTAGCAAGATCCTGTTTCAAAAACAAAAATAAAATCTGGCTTGGGGTGTAGTTCAGATGTAGAATGCCCCTGGATTCAATCCCCAGGACCACACACACACACACACACACACACACACACACACACACACACACACAGTGGGCTCGGGCAGTACGTCTCAAGGTCGATATTCACAGCATGACTTCGTTATTTAGTGTATTAGCTTTCTAGGGCTGTCAGAACGAAGTACCATAATCTGGGTGGCATAACCCACAGAATGTTGTTGCCTCACAGGTCTGGCGGCCGGAAGTCCGAGATCAAGGTGTGGGTAGTGTGACTTCTTCCGAGGCCTCTCTCCTTGGCTCACCTCCCTGTGTCTTCCCAGGGTCTGCATTCCATGGGTGTCTTCCTTCTTAACTTTTCTTAAAAGGAAATCAGTCATATTGGATTAGGGCCCATCTGTATGGTCTCCTTTTAACTTAATTACTCTTTTTTTTTTTTTTTTTTTTTTTGGTACTGGGAATTGAACCTGAGGGCATTCTACCTCCAAGTTACACTCCCAGCTCTTTTTTTATTTTGAAACAGGGACTTACTAAGTTCTTAGCTGAGGGTTTTGCTAAGTTTTTGAGGCTGGTTTTAAACCTGCGATCCTCCTTTCTCAGCTTGCCAAGTACTAGGATTATAGATGTGGGCCACCATGCCCAGCTTAATTACTGTTTAAAAACCCTATCTCCAAGTATAGTTGCACTTCAAGTCTCCGGGGTGAGGGCTTCAACATATGCCATTTGAGGGGACACAAATCAACTTACAAGGTAATTTCCACAATTTGAATTAGCCTGACACATTCCACGTCAGTTCAGAACTCTCAGCCCTGGGAAGTGACCTGATATTCCTTCAGAATTTAAAACGTTCTTGGCTTCCTTTGGGCATCCTGACACACACAGCAGACAGATGTTTCTGTATGTTCAAGAGAAAGTTCATAGAGTTACAAGCCATTTGCAGAGGCATGACCCCTTTGTAGACTCAGGGGCTTACACTGGAGGGGCAAGCTTGGACAACACAACTTGCAACTCAAAAGGGGCAGGTGCCCTTGCGTGCCTCCTGGGCCACCTGCTTAACCATCTTCAGTGTGGGCTGGGGGTATAGTTTAGTGGTAGAGCACCTGCCTAGCATGCATGAGGCCTTGGGTTTGATTCCCAGCACTGCCCCCCCCCAAAAAAACAATAAAACAACGAACCTTCAATGAATCACAACTAGACAGATTCTAAAATCTTTTGCATAACATTTGAAACCCTTAAGAACTGAATTCCTGCCTGTTTTGTGCATGCTCCTCAGCCACATGCCATGCTAGGGCTCCAGTGCCTGGGGACCTGGCTGCAGGCTTCAGTGTCACCTGTCTGTTCCTTCTGTGGACCCTCCTTTTGGGGGTCCTGGGTCCCACCATGGGGAGGTCCTGTGTGGCTCCCTTACCTTGTCCACAAGAAGTCCTGTGGGCATGGACCTTCTCCCTTTAGAGTGTTTTTGGATATTTGACACATAGTAAATCCTCAGAATTTTAGTTGGATTAAAAATATATTTGTGAAAATCTGAGATTGAATTATATTCCCTCATATCCTTTCCTTGGATTATATAATTATTATCTCTTTCTTTCTCTCTCTCTCTCTCTCTTTTTTTTTTTGTACTGGGGATTGAATCTAAGGGCATTTTACCTTTGAGATATACTCTCATCCCTTTTTATTTTTTATTTTCACCTATTTGTTTTGTTTTGCTTTCTTTGTGTGTGTGTGTGTGTGTGTGTGTGTGTGTGTGTGTGTGTGTGCATGTGTGGTAATGGGGCTTGGGTATTCTACCTCTGGGCTCTTTTTATCTTTTTGTTTTGAAACAGGGTCTCACTAGGTTTTTGAAAGTCTCACTAACGTTGTTGAGGCTAGCCTTGAACCTGCAATCCTCCCGTCTCAGCCTCCCACATAGTGGGGTTAGAGGTGTGTGCCACCCCACTGGGCTTTTACCTATTTCTTAACAGTCATTTTTCCATGTCACATATTTCCAAACAAATTGAGTTATCTAACAACAAAATCCCACCCCTTGATCACAGCGAGGCTGGCATGGCGGGAGCTTGCAGTGTGCAGTGGTCGTGTGTAGGGTGGAGAACACGCGAAGGCCGCAACACGAAGCTCAGCGGCTGTTACGAGAGTCGAGGGCTTATTTATTTATTTTTGGATGGTTGTTCATTGTGATTCTGGATTTAGTTTCTGCTTGGTAAAAATCTTTCAATATCAAACGGTTCTACAGCGGGCGTGTTTTCTCTGGCGAGCACATGTTTCTTTCTCCCACCCGACAAGGACCACATGAAGATCACGGTCGGGGCATCTTGGCCTTTGAATTCCATCAGGGTCACATCTAGGACTTGGCTGGAGCAGCAGCCTGGCTGCCGCCCACCCTCCCCACCAGCATTCTGTTTGACAGAGCTGCCAGGTGCCTGATTGTGCAGAGAAATGGGACGGGATTACTGAGTGTGACAGTCAGGAGAGATTTCACAGATCACAAGGGCTTGGAGAGACAGTTAGAACCAAGCCATGGAAACGGGGCTGCGTTGCCTCCGCCGCGTGAGAGTGGCCCTTGCTGGAGTCCAAGGTCACACCGTGTCACTGTTCCTCTGGATCCGTGCCCAGGAAAAAGAAATGCCTCGGGGTATGCGACTGCTGGAGACACGTTTTGTTTTTTGTTTTGAAAATTTCAAATTATGTTTTTTACCTGGTCAGCCTGGAAGCACAGGGAAATTGGAATTTAACAGGACTTGGTAATAAGCTTTTAAATAATGACATTTTTATAGTCCGTTCTCAAAGGAGTACAATGCCAACTTTGTTGTGAGGCAGATGGTGGGGAAAAAGGTGGATGTGAATCCGATCATTTAGCAGGCAAATTAATTTATGTGACAATAACCAGCCTCCAAATTGGGTTTATTGACTCATTAGATTTTCTCCCTATGAAATTTAGTAAAATGCCAAACTCTACATTTTAGAGGCACTGAAGGTTATTTTCTCATTTTGAAAGGGGCACATTCAGCAATAGTTTGGATCTATAGTAATAGTATTCTCACAGCTTCAAGGAAGTTGGTGTTTGTTCTGTAGTCTAAGGATAATATCTCTCTGATAAAATTATGGTCTTCTCAGTTAATCTTAAAAATAATCAACTAAACTGGACATGGTGGCTCATGCCTATAATCTCAGTACTTGGGATGCTGACACAGGAGGATCACGAGTTCGAGGCCAGCCTCAGCAACTTAGCAAAACCCCCAGCCGCTTAGTGAGACTCTGTTCAAAATAAAAAATAAAAAGGGTTAGAGGTGTAGCTCAGAGGAGGAATACCCCATGGGTTCAATCCCCAGCATTAAAAAAAAAAAGTTTAAAAAATTATAAAAAAAAATCAACTACTTTTTTTTTTTTTTCGATACTAGGGATTGAACCCAGGGGCAGTCTACCTCCAAGCTACCCCCCCCCCCAGCCCTATTTTTTATTCTTATTTTGAAACAGGGTCTAAGTTGATGAAGGCCTCACTAAGTAGCTGAGGCTGGCCATGAACCTGTGATCCTCCTGTCTCAGCCTCCCAGTTACTGGGATTACAAGCGTGTGCCACCACACGCTGCTCAACTACTTATTTTCTAGATGACCATTTTTTTGCAGGCCCAGTAAAACAAACTAAAATAAACAAAAACAAAAATAAATAAAACTAGACCAGTAAGACCGCAAATCTCTTGATAAGTAAAAAAGACAGAAAAAAATAAAGGAGGGATTTGAATGTTATCTGAGCTGCTCTTTGAGTTGTAAAAACCTACTTACTATGAGAAGGTTATCTATATACTGCACTTTCTCCCATACATAGATACATACTGAAGACACAGTTTATTTTTTAAACTAGGTACAGTAAGAGATTAACGTCAATAACTAATAATAAATGATGAAAGGAACAATCATATCATTATACTATTTTTATTATTATTGTTATTATTATTACTGTGTGTGTATGTGTGTGTGTGTGTGTGTGTGTGTGTGTGTGTGTGTGTGGTACTGGGCATTGAACCCAGGGGCATTCCACCTCTGAGCTACACCCTTAGTCAGATTTTATTTTTTATTTTGAAACAGAGTCTCACTAAGTTGCTGAGGTTAGTCTTAAACCTGGGATCCTCCTGTCTCAGCCTCCCAAGTACTAAGATTATAGGCATGTACCACTATGCCCAGCTAATATACTATACTTAAAATTGTGTGAATGTGGTCTCTCTCAAGAGTCAAGACAAATAATATTATTGTTATTGTCATTTTTGGGGGGTTCTGAGGATTGAACCCAGGGGCATTCTACCTACAAGCTATACTCCTAGCCCTTTTCATTTTTTCTATTTTGAAACAGGGTCTCACTAAGTTGCTGAGGCTGGCCTCCAGACATTTTATTTAGTTGACTTTATCTATTAAGGTCGGCTCACTGAATAAAAAGGAAGGCCTTTACTGCAGAAAATGAAGTGAAACAGAAACACAGACACGTTTCTTAAACTGTGTGGTAGGTTGTGCAATACATTCTTAAAGCTCATAACTGATTTTTTTCTCTTTCTGGTGTTGGGGATGGAACCCGGGGCCTTGTGCATGCTACACAAGCACTCTACCAGTGAGCAACCCCTCCAGCCCAGCACACAACGTGGAATGGCGCTCTAAGTCTCTGGTATACACTGTCAGGCACGTCCGTGGCCTTTCTGGCTGGCTGGCTGTGCCACCTTGGTGCCGATGACGGAAAGTGCCTTACACAGGTGTATGCTGTGCCACAGCAGCACACACCCATCTCCTGGCCTGGCTCCTCTTGATCTCTTCCAAGCCATATCCTCTCAAAGCATCATGATTCTGGCACTCTACATCCAAGCAACACCCCCAGGCCCAACTTCTGTCACTCAAAAAAAAAAAAAAAACACGTGTTCTTGGAATGGTGCCAGATCACGCACTGCCTATGCACTCCCTTAGTTTTTCATAGACATATAGTATTCCAAAGCACATATACATTCAACTTTGTGTATTTATAGCTTGTTTTTCCTTCTCTGGTGTGGCTATAAAGGGCCAAATCTTTATTTCTGTGACCTAAAACTTGAATATCACCATATTCTAATTTCTTTCTTTAAAGGAAATCTGGCAGGGTCCACTGGAAAATAAGGGTAACAAGAAAAACAAGGGTTAAAAATCTGTAATTTATGTAGCAAGCAATTGATCAAGCACATGATTCTGATAAAATGGCATCCTTTGTCTATGGTCCATCCCATGCTATCTGCTAGATGGTCACTGCCTTGCTGCATGCCTCTGGTCAGTCCAGGTCGGTCTGCTGTGTAGCTGCCCCCCGCTTTTCCAGCCTTGGCCTTACCTTAAGTGTCACCTCTAGGCCAGCACTGATCATGGCATCTTGTGCTCAAAACCATCACTACTCCCTCAGCAGCTGGGTTTTGACAAATTCAACTTCCCTGCGGAGATTCAGCCTGGTCCTGTTGTAACCAGAGGGATGTATGTTCTGACTTGACTCAATCACTGGTCCCATTACCCATCTTCCCGTCCCAGAGGCCTGGACCAGAACCTGCAGGCTGACTTCCACGGGGAGACTCTGAGCCCCTTGCAGCTTGATCAAAGAGCTCAGAGGCGCTGCAAGCCTTGCCAGCCCTCACATCAGCAGTGTCTCTATCTTCATGGCCACAGCCTAAGATCATTTGAGGGATTTTGCTTCAGTTTTAAACATATGAGTACTGATGTTTATTGAAATCCGAAAGCCGGATGGGACCTGGCTCACTTTCACACCCTGGCAACACTTTGCAGCCAGGGGCATGAGGTGCCTTTGCCAGCAAGGCCTGTTTTAATCAAAAGCTTTCATCTGAAATACAATTCATGGTTTCTGGGTGGCAAAGGATATTTCCCCCCAGGATGGCTGCATGGAGCTGTAATGCTAAGCTCTTTAAATACCTCCACTAAACAAACTTGCACCAGTGCACTGTCTTAAAGACCAGCCATGACCAGGAGGGTGCCTCTGCCTTCACTGGCTTAGAGTCCAGTGGCAGAGTGGCCACAAGTACCACAATAGTGTAGTATATGTAGTGGATGTCATTGCAGAAGGGTGAAACCCCTGCACATGCACGAATGGGAAACACTTGCGTGCGTGTGTAGCGAGGAGGGAAACAGCAGTGGAGAAGGTATAATTTGTGCCACATCATTTGTTGTTAGTAGCAGTGACAGGGTCATTGAGAAAGCTGGCTCCTTGGTTTAGGATTAGGCACTGATGAAGGGTTCAGGTGCCTCACTTCTCTCACCAGGCGTAGTTGCTAAGGTTTGGCCATTAAAAACTCATGGAGGGCCAGGCATAGTGGTGCACACTTATAATCCCAGTACTTAGGAGGCTGAGACAGGAGGATCGCAGGTTCAAAGACAATCTGAACAAGTAGTAAGACTCTCATCAACCTAGTGAGACTTTATTTCCAGATAAAAAATAAAATAGTGCTGGAGGTGTAGCTCAGAAGTAGAATGCCCCTGGGTTCAATCCTCAGTTCTACAGGAAAAAACAAAACAAAACAAAACAGAAAAACCCACTGAGGGAGGGATATCAAATCTCCTGGGAGCACGTGTCCAGGGATTTGAGTTGTGTGCATCCGAAACCACCAGTGTTCCTAAGTCATGACCAGCCTAGGCACAACCCTGGCTACCACAGTAGAAGCCCAAGGGATGATAATTCTTTATTTTGGTACTGGGGATTGAACCCAGGGTCATTCTACCTCCGAGCTACACCTCCAGCCCTTTTTATTTTTTTATTTTGAAACAAGGTCTTGCTAAACTGCTGAGGCTGGCCTTGAATCTGTGATCCTCCTGTTTCAGCCTCCTCAGTACTAGGATTACAGTTTGTGCCACCTCCCCTGGTGAGGGATGATAATTCTACACACCTTGGTTTCTTCTCTGAGTTGGGGACCAGTGGCTATATAGAAGCAGAAATTAGAGAGATGGTCAAAGCCATACTCTTTTACTGCTGATGAGTTTAAGAATGGAATGCAGATGGGTTCCCGGCCACAGCTGGGCTCTGTAGTAACCCAAGCCTCCTCCCTCCTGCTTCCTTTCCATGTACTTGAATTGGCTGGAACTCCCAAACCACAGGTCTTCCTGCAGGAGAAGAGGTGACAGGATCCCGCACAGGTTGCAGGTTCTGAAGACTGGCTGCTAGTGCAGGAGAGGAAAGAGTGAACGACAGTCTCCTCCCCTGGAAAAGTTGCACCTTCTTTGGAGACTGGCAGGGAAGTCGTCTCCTTCTGTGAACAGTTATGGGAACTGTTCCTCCTTTGACAACAGTCAAGGAAGACATGCCTCCCGTTGGGCAACCAGGAAAACAGTGTCTCTTTTGTGGCCAGAGGGGAGGGGCTAGTGGCAGAATTAAGAGGCTAGGTATGCTCCTCTAGCAGGAGGTCCCCACAGGAAGGAGTCATGAAGAACATCCTGGGGTCTTTCTTTTCTTCCACAGGCCTGCAGTTGGTCCCTGGGTGGAGGAAATCTACAGCTTTCCTGGGGTGGATGCCGATAGCTGGGTTGGCCCGCAGCACCCCAGATGAGCCTGTGTGGCGCCTGCTCAGTTCTTCACGACACCCCTGTTTGCTCCAGGAGGTTACTGCACCACGCTGAGCCTTCCTTTCCTGCTCGTTTCCCCCGCCCTGGTCCAGCTCAGCGAGGCAGGCTTCTGCAGATGTTCAGTGCCATGCAGTGGACTGAAGGACCAACTTAAAATACTGCCATCGCGCACCACCAGCAAGTCAGAAATGCTCCAGACCGGACTAGTGTGGATTCCCATAAATTGACAAATTTCCAAAGAGTAGGCAATAGCCTCCCTCGAACCCAATTCCTCTTAGCTGTGGCCAGAAATGCCTTCACTGAGACTCCTGGTAGCAGCTGCAGCTCAGCCTGTGTCTGCCACACTGTACTTTGTCAAGATCTCAGAAGTCCAGCCGACTGGACTGAAGGTGATGCCAATCTCTCACAGCTTCAAGTTTTAAAGAGTCCCAGGAGCCAGCAGAGCAGGCAGCATGGGCCAGCTCCATGCCTAGGGAGGGCGGGGTGATGTGGCGTGAGTCTCACTAGGGGACCTTCACTGCTCTTCTCCTTGCAGTCGGATCCCCCAGGGCCCCTGGTCAATCGGTGGCTCCTTGCTGTGGCTCTCCTCTCCCACACTTGGCCTAGAACAGGATGCTGAGCTTCAGCAGCTGTGAGACTGAAGATTAACCAAGAAATCCCTAAGGCGTGGAAGTTTCATAGTAGTAACCCCTCAAATCACAGAAACTAGGAATGTCAGGAATGCTAAGAGCTAGAAAATGACCATCCATAATGCATTCTGTATCAAAATCTATCATCTACATAGGTGAAAAGAAAAACAATAGAATGTAGATAATTTTATATGCATAAGAAGGTGCCCAAGATTGGAAGCATTTGACCAAAGCTCAAGCCCTTCTGCCGCAACGATTGTTAAAGCAAAAGAGAGCCATGTGCACCTCCTCTCTCCAAGGGGCAAGATTAAGGTCCTGAAGGGGAACATGCAGATGGCCTGGGTGCTGGGTGTCAGGGCCCAGGCACCTTGCTGGTTGCACAGTGTGGCTTGGATGTTTGCTTAGTCTCCTGTAGGGTGTGCTGCCGCTGTTTTCTGTGGCAGAGCAGTGCTTCCACGGGGAGCAGAGGCAGGTTCTTTTCTTTTCTTTCCTCTTCCCTTCTCTTCTCTTTTCTTCTCTTCTCTTTTCCTTTTCTTTTCTTTTTTTTTTTTTTGTACTGGGGATTGAACCCAGGAACATTCTCTACCCCAGTACTTTTTTATTTTTTACTTTGAAACAGGGTCTCAGTAAGTTGCCAAGGGTCTCATTAAGTTGCTGAGGCTAGCCTTCAACCTCCAATCCTCCTGTCTCAGTCTACCAAGTACTGGGATTGCAGATATGTGCCACCATGCCCTGAAGTTTTAGGATATTAAGATGAATGTTTTCGGTTAAGTGTGGTGGTGAGACTGAGACTTGGGGAGGCTGAGACAGGAGACTCACAGGTTTGAGGCCAGTCTCAGCAACTTAGTGAGGTCCCTCAGTTAGCAAGACCCTGTTTCAAAATAAAAAATAAAATAGAACTGGAGGTGTAACTTGGAGGCAGAATGTTTCTGGGTTTAACCTCCAGTATCAAAATAAACAAATAAAACGAACATTTTTCTCTTTGGATGAATATCCAAAAATTTATTTCCCTTCCTGTAAATACTTAGCAGATTCTTTGACTCAGTTGTGGTAGTTAACATTTAATCAGAATTAAAAATGAGGATAAAAGTCATCTGATTGAATTAAAACAAAGGACTTCTTTTAGGAAGTGGTCTTATGAGTGTGGGGGTCTTGCCAGCCTACTGCTAGGGAGAGCCAGGAATTTGCAGAGGCTTGATCAGGTTGGGCCTCAACTTGGGGCTCCTGGAGTGTGCTTTCTGTGGCATTGTTGTGGGCTGGATCCTGTCCCCAAATTCACATGCTGACTTCCAATCCCAGCACTTCAAAATGTATTTGGAGGTCAGGTCTTTAAAGAAGTAATTAAGGTCGAATGAGGTCATTGGGGTGGGCCCTAATCTACCGTGACTGAGATCCTTGTAAGAAGAGGAGATTAGAGCCAGCTGTGGTGGTGAAGGGTCATAATCCCAGTACTTGGGAGGCTGAGACAGTAGGATGGCAGGTTGGAGGCCAGCCTCAGCAACTTAGTGAGACTCTCAGCAACTTAGAGAGATCCTATTTCAAAATAAAAGGGCTGGCGGGGGGGGGGGTAGCTAAGAGGTAGAATATCCCTGAGTTCAATCCTCAGTACCACAGGTGTGTATCCACATGCTTGCACATGCACACGTGTACACACACACACACACACACACACACACACTTCACTATGATTTTTCAAAAACACCATAATTCTTGTCATTCTAGTACTTGGGAGGCTGCCTTTGTAGGACTGCAGGTTCCAGGACAGCCTCAGCAATTTAGTGATGCTCTCAGCAACCTAGTGAGACCCTGTTTCCAAATAAGAAATAAAATCAGTCTGGGGATGTAGCTTGGAGGCAGAATGCCTCTGAGTTCAATCCCCCCCCCAAAATACCATAATTTAAAAAAATATACCATGTATACATTCCACTTAATCAGAGAATGAAACAATTTTACGTTTGGAAGGACAACCATACAATTTATTGAAGCAAAATGCTCTCTACAGATTAAGGATTTTAGCAGTCTTAGTGAAATATTTACCAAAATAAAGGCAATGAGTCTTCATAGACTGGGTTGCAAATTTGCTTTGCTGAAAATTGCTTCTGACATGAATACGTTTACATGAGTTTTAAATAGATGCTTGAAGGATTATTTTAGCTTCCAGACTAGATTGTAATCAGAATGGACTGGAATGTTGGGAAATTTTTGGAATGTAAAGGGACAATGGTCTCTCTGATGGGTCCACAGTGGGCAATACCAACAGTCCTCTCAGGGAACTTCTTGATTCAAAAGGCCCAAGCTAGGTGCGGTGGCACACACCTATAATCCCAGCTACTTGGGAGGCTGGGGCAGGAGGATCGCAGTTTTTTATTTTTATTTTTTTCAGTACCAGGGATTGAACCCAGGGGCATTCTACCTCCCAAGTATACTCCCAGCCCTATATTTTATTCTTTATTTTGAAACAGGGTCTCATTAAATTGTGGAGGGCCTCACTAAGTAGCTGAGGCTGGCCGTGAACCTGGATCCTCTTGCCTCAGCTTCCCAAGTACTGGGATTACAAGTGTGCACCACCTTGCCAGCCAAGGGAATGCATTTTGACTAGCAGCAGTGACATAATCCACCCTCCATGCTCTATGTTTATGATTGAAACTAACAGTCGAAGGGTGGACTGATGTTAAAAAGCAGCATCGTGTCACTTGTCTGAACACCATGGTTTTGGAGATTTCCATGTAGTATATCAAAGGATTATACTGAGAGGTGAAATTTGTGGTGAAACCTCGTAATAGTGCCTCTTTACTGAGTCAATGTGATATTCACACACACCCAGGGAGAAAGAGTTACTGAAATCACATCACCATCTTCAGGAAAATAAAATATTTAAAGTGCTTACTTAATACAAATTCAGCATGCAGTTACTGCTGAGCCTCTGCCAAGAGGGCTACGAATGTCCCTGAAAATGATTTTATTTACCAATGCTACCCAAGCTGCTGTTGGTAGATTTAAATTTGAGGACAGATTCTTTAAAAGAAGTAGAGCATTTGCTAAAGTATGCAAATATACATCAGAAGGAAGGCCAGGCTGAAAGCACTTAAAGCACTTGAGGTCACGTGACCAGAAGGAGCCACCCTGTGCCATTCTGTACCTTTCTGCAGGAGGAGGTCCCACAGGAGACTGCAGATTTGGCAGGAGTATAAAGTAGGGAAAACCATGCTGCCTGGTTAGTGTTCTCACAGAGCCCTACCTAACATCCTTGCTTTTTCTCTTGTTCCCTGAGCTTCTCGATTTCTCTTTCCTAATCTATCATTCTACTAATTTACAAAAAAAAAATCAGCTGTCTTTGTTTTTCTATCTCCTTCCATATTATCCCCTGTGAGTCTTATCTTTTTCCTAAAAATCATATTTATCTACACTAAGAACTATGTATTCTAAAATAAATTATGTAGTTTCCCTAGTAGATTGTGTGTGTGGGGTGTGTGTGTGTGTGTGTGTGTGTGTGTGTGTGTGTGTGTGTGTGGTGTGTTGGTGGTGCTGGGGATTAATTGAACCCAGGGGCATTCTACCTCCAAGCTATAACCTCAGCACTTTTTACTCTGAAACAAGGTCTTGCTAAGTTGCTGAAGCCAACCTCGAACTTGAGATCCTCCTGTCTCAGTCTCCCAAATACTGGGATCACAGGCATGCATCACCATGCCAAGCTTTTCCTTAGTGTGTGTGTGTGTGTGTGTGTGTGTGTGTGTGCACGCGTGTGTGTGTGTGTGTATTTATTTATTTTTGTGGTGCTGGGGATTGAGCCCAGAGGTATTTTACCTCTGAACTACATCCTCAGTTACCTAAAACCCCATCTTTGGCCCCACCTTTTAAATGTCCCACCATATCCCAATAGCATCAAGCTGAGGACCAAGCCCTTAACACATGGTCCAGGGCTGAGTGTCAGGTCCTTAGGTCATCGGGTGTTACTGCTCTCAGAAGGGAATATGGTAGCGTGTATGTGTGTGTGTGTGTGTGTGTGTGTGTGTGTGTGTGTGTGTGTGTGTGTGTATTTATTTTGGTGCTGAGGATTAGAATCAGGGGCATTCTACTTCTGAGCCCCAGCCCTTTTTATTTTGAAACAGACTCTCATTAAGTTGCTGAGAGTTTCACCGAGTTGCTGGCTTCAAACCTGCCGTTCTCCTGTCTCAGCCTTCCAAGTACAGGGATTACAGGAGTGTGCTAGCACACCTGGCTTAAGGTAGCTTTTATGAGATCCTTTATCTCCCTAGCCAAGAAGGAAAACTGGGATAACTTGAGATTTATTCAGATTAGATGTGTGGATCGATGAGAGGGAGCAGTTAGGGTATCTCCATGTTTAGGTTCAGTAATAGTGTGGAAGGTGCCACTGGGAACTTAGCGGGGAGCCTAGGAGAGTATTACTTTTAGGGGCTTCTACATAAGAGCTGTGTTTGGGATTGCTTGAGTTTGATATGCCCATGGGTGGAGTGCAGATGTAGGTATGTGGCTGAATTTGATGCATCAGACTAGAGGTGTGCATCTGGGAGCCATCAGCACAAAGTGGTGCTTCATGCCTTTGGGTCCTGCATGAAGCAAGGGGCAATGGATGCCGTGCTTCTGTGACGGGCAAGTGTGATGCCAGAACAGCAGGAGACTGGAGAGAAGGTGAGTGGTGCTCAGTCATCATAATAAACAGCAAACACGGGAGCCATGGCTGTGTGCCGAGATTCCAACTAACTCCAGTTAGAATGGCAGGCATTGAGAATACAAACAATAACAAATGCTGGCGAGGATGTGGGGAAGTAGGAACACTTATACACTGTTGGTGGGTTTGCAACTAGTACGGAGGTTCCTCAAAAGACCAGGAATGGAGCTACCACATGACCCAGCCGTTGTCCTCGGGATCTTCCCAAAGAATTAAAGTTAGAACGCTATAGTGATACATGCCACTCATGTTTATAGCAGCATGATTCAAAATAGCCAAATTATGGAACCAAACTAGGTGTCCATCAATAGATGAACGGGTAAAGACATGGTATATTTACACACAGTGAAATGCTACGCAGCCACAAAGAACAAAATTATGTCATTTGTAGGAAAATGGGAGGAACTGGAGAATATTATGCTGAAAACAGGCAGTCTCAAAGTCAAGAGTCATGTGTTTTTTCGTATAGATAGAGAGAAAAGAGAAAACATAAGGGACCTTAAATAAATGTGGAGAGAGACCTGTGGAATAGTGGAAAACTGGGGGAGGGAGGTGGGAGAGGAAAAAGAAGAACCAATGAAGGAAACAGTCAAACAATACTCCATCCTCATATGAAGCTGTCACTCCATTCTCACCAACATGTACAGGGAAGGGGAGGATCGGGTGGAGTGCAGAGGGAAACACACCACACCGCGTGCTGTGTGCATGTGTGTCTGTATCACCGAGACCCTCACTGTGGTGTACAATTGCAGTGCACTAATACAAGTGTATAAACAAGAAACCGTTGCTGTGTTGCACACCCTTCTTATACTCCAGACAGCTGGGAAGGCACAAAGGCTTAAAGCTGCAGAATGACGTCAGGAAGATTATATCTCATCAAGGAAATAAACCACCTCTGACCCAATGTCTGACTAAAATGACTCATTTTGCTTCTATGTAACTTACTGCAAAAATATAATTGGTTAGTTATTTATTTCATGCATCATGAACAAAATTTTACAAATTAGTAAACAGCAACTATCAGTGTCCATACCAGAAAAAAAATTGGTTTTAATTTTGATGCTGCTTAACTAAAAACAATAGTTCAAAATATACTGGGGAAAGAATCTAAAATACAAAGCAAAAGAAGAATATGCAAATTCTTTATTATTAATGAAAAATTTGGGTTCACTTGGAAGAATAAAGGTAGAAGGTGCCAGGCACATGCCTGTAATCCCAGTACTTGAGAGGTTGAAACAGGAGATTTGCAGATTTGAAGCCAGTGCCCAGTAACTTAGGCAAACCCTGTTTCAAAATGAAAAGGTCTAGGGTGTAATTCAGAGATAGAGAGCCCCTCGGTTTAATCCCCAGTAATCTCACCTACATATACACACACCAAAAATGGTAGACGGAGGATGTCCCCAAAGTCTTTGCCATTGTGAAATTGGAAGTTATTTTAAACTATTAAAATAAGTGGCTTGAGCTGGGCATGGTGGCACACGCTTGTAATCCCACTACCTGGGAGGCTGAGACAGGAGGATTGCAGGTTCACTGCCAGCCTCAGCAACTTAGCAAGGCCCTTTGAAAGTTAGTGAGACCCTGTTTCAAAAGAAAGAATAAAAAATAGGGCTGGGGGTGTAGCTTGGAGGTAGAATGCAAATAAATAAATAAATAAATAAAGGAAGAAAAAATCAGCTTGACAACATAAGAGGATGAATTTTTTTAAATTTATTTTTTTTTCAGCACAGATTTTTTATACATTTCTTGAGTACAACAGGGTTACATAGACATTTATGACAAATCAATCATTGTCAGATCACAAATAGCACCACTTCTTCGTTTTACACGTATAGCCCACATTCTTAACATACCCTGGTAAAGCAAACTTTCTAGAGTCATAAAACCGTACTCCTTTAGGGTCATATATTTACTTTCTAAGAAGTGGGAGGGTCTTTCATCTATGCATCCTAGTAGCAACCTCCAGACTTTGAGACGCCAATGTAGCCATAGCAGAAGAGTCAGTATAATTGCTCATATATGCAGATAGCAACTGCCAGGGGGGAGAGGGCCCAGCTGGGCTCCCACAACTCCCCCATTTTTATCTTAAAATGCACGAAGGACTGTGCCTGTCTTAGGTTGTTTCCTACCAGGTGCATCATCTTACCCATCATGGGGTCTCGATGAGTCTTTCAACGAGCCCTGTCTTAGGTTGATATTGCCCTGAGAAAATCGAACCCGTCATTGACTACCAGGCCTTGTGCGAGGCAGTGCTTGCACTTTTATTAAGAGGATGAATTTTTAAAAAATGGATGGAACTAGAGAACAGCCAGTCTCAGAAAATCAAGGGCTCTATGTTTTCTCTCATATCTGGAAATTACAGAGAAAAGAGGAAACAAAAGAGACTTTAGATGAATGAGGGGGGAGACCAGTAGGACAGCGGGAGGGGTGGAGGGAGGGAGGGAGACAGGAGGACTGAGGAAGGAAACAGCTTAAATAATGGTATGTCCATATACGAAGGCATTGCTACCAATCTCACTAAATGTGTTGGGAGGAAGAAGGGAGAGGCAGGGGGGAGGAGGAGGGGAGCACCCCATGCCGTGTAGGTGTCTAAATGTATCACTTTGAATCTCGCTATGATGCAGAATTACCATGCACCGATAAAAGCATAAAAAACTAAATAAAAATGATACAAAGTGGCCCAACGCCATCGCAATCACCAGGAAAGCGTCTTCAAATAGACTGCCCTCCTCTAATTAGACTGGTATTAATCATTATTCAGGTGCCACACGCCAGTTTGGAGATTGCCACGGAAGACGTTCAGCCCAGTTCCCCGCTTGAGACTTTCCGGAGTAACAAGTGTGGGCAATTGAATTAGAACACCAAGGCAGCAACTTGCTTTCTCTTCTCCGTTACAAGGAAGTTTCTGCAACATTCTGTTGGATCTTGCATACAGGGTGGCAGGGTGGGGCGACACTTACTGAGCCAGGAGTGCCAGGTTCTCTGGATTCCAGGGGAGCAGGGACCCCCTCCTGCCCTCAACAGTTCACACCGTGCTGTCTTTGCAGCAGTTCCCCTTGACATATAGTGGCTCTTGCTGAATGAGGCCTCTGAGCTCCTGCAAAGGAGCCTCCAGGGAAGTTTCCGGAGATCTGCCCCCACGGAAGGTGCAGGGGACCCACCCAGACCTGGCGGCAAGGAACCCTGAAATCTGAAGCCTTGGGATATGCGTTAGGGACTCAAGGGCGTCAATGACGAGCTGCTTGCGTTTGCTGACTTATTCGCTTAACAAATGCAATCAACGCACTACCAACGTAGCCAGACCCGGCTCACGGAGGGACAGGACATACAATAGCAAGAAGAGGTGTGTCCGGTTAGTCTGTAAACTATTTGAAACTAACAGGAGACAGAATAATTATGAAAGTACCCTAGGGATCTGCAACTTCTTCCAGCACTAACCCCAGCAGAACTTTGGGCCGTCTTGATCTCTTTTGATTAATAGAAATGAATGGCTGTCAAGTTTGTGGTTTCCTCAAACCCAAACTCATGAGAATATTCAATATTCTCAGAATACTCAATATTGTCCATCACATCATTGAGGGAATGCAGCACTGCTGTCAAGCTTCTGGGGGCAAAGAAGACATCAGAGGCTTGTCCCTGGAGATTTTCCCCAAAGGCCTTTGTAAAACATAAGACATTTTTAAGAACAACAATAGCGACAATGAAGTCAAAATCTGTCACTGGACTACAGAGTGCAAATGTACAGTTATTCTATCTAATATTCGTGTCACTGTTTATACCATCTAAACATAAAACAAGTGCTCACAGCAGCTCTGCTAAAATTTCAGAAGGATGGTGCCTGCCCGCCCACTGCGAAGGACACATTTCCTTCACTTTTCCCCTTCCTCCACTGTTCTGAAAAAGAACAGCAACTGCGTCATCAAGTTCTAAAGGCAGCTGTGGTGATGGGCGAAAAAAAGAAACTTTCAATTGTTCCTGACACAACAAATACTCCACCACTGGCACTGATTTTGCCAACTACATGCTTAAGGCACAAGAAGAAAAAAAAAGAAGTGTGTACACATATATACATATACATACATATATGTACACATGTACACATATGTACATATGTATATATGTGTGTGCCCAAAATATATTGCAATATAGTAAATATTATATATGCATATATAATTTTTGGGTAATATTGAGGATTGAACCCAGGGGCATTCTACCTCTGAACTATACTACCAGCCATTATTATTATTATTATTATTATTATTATTATTATTATTATTATTATTTAATTTTGAAACAGTCTGGCTAAATTACTGAGGCTGGCCTCTAATCTGCAATCCTCCTGTCTCAGTCTCCCAAGTATGGGAATTACAGGTGTGCATCACCACGCCCAGTTTCTTGCAGTCTTTTTAGTGCAAAGAGAGACTGGCCCGTTGAAAAATACTCAAAGACAAAAACAGAATGATTCCTCATACAATTGCTCATAATCTCTGCCCCCAGGAAAAGGGAGATTGGGTATTGGGCACACCTAAACAGTCAGAGGGTTACCTGCTAAACTCTCCATCTCAGTCCTTTAAAAGAAGTGGGGCTCAGGCAGGTGTGGTGGCACACATTTGTAATCCGAGTACATGGGAGGCTGAAACAGGAAGATTGCAGGTTCAAGGCAAGCCTCAGTAATTAGAATGACCCTCAGCAACTTAATGAGACCCTGAGAAATGTGTGCATGGATGTCTTTACCTATACTAGCTTGTACCTAACAAAGATGTGTAATTACAATGCACCAAATAAGGGAAAGATGGAAAAAAAAAAAAAGATTTGTTAAAGTTACACCCGGAGATTTTGGATCTACGTAATGTGGAGCCCATTTCTATTAACCTGGCAGAAACAGCTAAGACATTTGTAGATTGGCTCCAAGCCTTGGTCACTACCTGGCCCTCGTTTACCTCCTTGCTAGGAGGAGCTATCATAGCAACAGCAATAATCATTCTAGATTTATACATTCTACCACTTGTTGTACGCTTTGTGATCAATGCCTATGTTAGTATATGAGCAGATTTACATGGAATAAAACTGCAAGCGCTGCCTTGCACAGGACCTGGTAGTTAATAACGGGTTCGATTTTCTCAGGGCAAATCAACCTAAGACAGGGCTCATTGAATGACTCATCGAGACCCCATGACGGGTAAGATTAAGCACCTGGTAGGAAACGACCTAAGACAGGCACAGTCCTTCGTGCATTTTAAAATTATAACGGGGGAGTTATGGAAGCCCAGCTGGGCCCTCTCCCCCCTGGCAGTTGCTATCTGGATATATGAGCAATTATACTGACTCTTCTGCTATGGCTACATTGGTGTCTCGAAGTCTGGAGATTGCCCCTAGGATGCATAGATGAAAGACCCTCCTACTTGGAAAGTAAAGATATGACCCTAAAGGAGTATGGGTTTTATGACTCTAGAAAGTTTGCTTTACCAGGGTATGTTAAGAATGTGGGCTATACGTGTAAAACAAAGAAGTGGTGCTATTTGTGATCTGATAATGATTGATATGTCATAAATGTCTATGTAACCCTGTTGTACTCAAGAAATGTATAAAAAATAAATCCATGCTAAAAATAAATAAATAAATAAATAAAAATTAAAAAAATAAATATAAAAAAAGGGCTGGAGGTGTAGCTCAATGGTAGAAGGCCCCTGGTCCAATCCTTGGTCACACACACACACACACACACACACACACACACACACGGGAGCTTATAATTGTTTGGTCTTTTGGGGGGGGGAAGGAGAAATCTTTCTAGCAGATGGCTTATGATTCCAGTAGGAGACTGAAATGAACATAAATAATATTTAAATATTTAATAGTATTATGGGTAGAAGATAAATGGTTAATCAAAAATATTGACTGACCTTAGCCTCTTGTTGTCACAGAACATCCAACTCCTTGTTTTCAAAAGAATCAAGAAGTTAGGGTGCCTGAGAGAATTGAGACATCATTAATACCAAGGGCATTTAGTCATAGCTCTTCAAAACCTACCAAACTTGATGGTCGAATTTAAATGCAAATATTTCTATTTGTAAAGAATGTCATGAAATCAAACTTCTTACTCATGGTATCAATAAAAAAATATTTCCATATGTTACAGTGAATTCTAAAGTTAGAAAGAGCTCACCTTTAACTAATTTCAACACACAGTGTAGGTTTTTCCACTGTGATTTTGATACTGTAGTACAAACTATCATCCGTACAAGGGTTTCCCTCAGGTCATCTTGGGGATGTGGCTGAAAAGTCTAGAATAAAGATGCTGATTTGATCTGTTCATGCATAAATAAGCTTGCATGTGGCTCAGCCCCAAACAGAAAATTACATCAATGTGGAATTATTAGATTAAATGAGTTTATGAGTTCCAGAATAATTCTCTTGATGGGCATAGAATTTCTTTTGTTTGTTCCAATATGTTTTTTAAAGCAAACTCTAACCTTCTTAATTTGTTTTGCTCTTACTTACCCATTATAAACTGTAGCCTTGGCCAGATGCATTCTGTTATAAGAACATTAGCTTCTATCATCAGTGCTAGTGTTAAAAAGGAGTCGCTTAGGGAGAGAGTGAAACAATAGCATAGCAAGAAGACAACTGCAGGGTTGAAATTAGTTTGCTAGGAGGATTAATAATATATCCTTAGAAGAAGAAAATACCCTAGAGATCATGTAATCCAACCTCTTATTTTATTATTGTAGGAAGTTGAGCCAGAGAATGTAAGTGGCTTATCCAATGTTAGATGTAGGTCCAAGACTTTATATCAGCTGAGTTTAATTCAGTGTTATCCATCCATCCATCCATCTCCAATAGATACCAATATCTATACTATCACCTCTCTCTCTCTCTCCCTCTCTCTCTCTCTTTCTCTATCTCTCTCTCTCCCTCTATTGTATTATTCTGAATATATATATATATATATATATATATATATATATATATATATGTGTGTGTGTGTGTGTGTGTGTGTGTGTGTGTGTGTGTGTGTGTGTGGTACTAGGGCCTGAACCGAGGGGCATTCTACCCCACGATATGCCCCCGCCCTCTTTTTTTTTTTATTTTGAAACAGGGTTTCACTAGGTTCCTGAGAGTCTCACTAAGTTCCTGAGGCTGACCCCAAATCTGTGATCCTTCTATCTCAGCCTCCCAAGTACTGGGATCACAGGTGTGCCCCACTACACCTGACTCTGCACTCATAATTAAAATTATATATGAACAATTTTAACATATCTTAGCATTTATAAAGTCATAATTAATTTACTATTCAATGTCATGTATTGCTGCTAAGTCCCCTAGCCTGCCAAAGAAATGAGGTTTTGGTGGTGCACCTGGCTGAGTAAGCTACCTGTGGGGCATGCGCTTCAGAAGTGAGGCGCATGGAAGTATTTGGAGCATAGTACGCTAATGATAGAGAGATAAGCCTCGCTTCAGCTCCTGTGTCTCTCTCCTGACCTATGCAAAACTTTATGAACACATTCTTACTTTGGAAGTTGTTGAAGAACTGACTTTTCAGATCTAGTTCCTAATGACAATAATAGTAATCGTAACAAAATGTTAATGGCCAGCAGGCCAAGTACTATTTTAATGACAGAATCGATTACGTTAGGGGCAGCCTCTGCTCCTTCTGAAACTCTGAGTCAAAGCCAAGACATTGACAAAGGTGTGGAGAGACTGATGGGGGAGCCTCCTCACGGGCAGGGTGGATGATGCAGAACATCTGTTTCCCAGTGGGATTGCGGCGGGAGGGATGACAGATGCTGATTAATTAATTGAGATGTAGAACAAGTCGTTCTCCTGAAACTCACGCACACATCTTCTCCTTCCCTCCGACACAAGCTGCGGAGGAAAAAGAGCTACTCACCCAGGTGATGTGCCTGGCACTTCATGAGTGCCCTCCGCCAGCTTTGAGAGGTCAGTACTGGTGTGTCTTGTTTTAAGAAGATGGTCATCTGCCTTGAGTCTGTCTCCCGAGGCTTCTGTCCCCTTCTAAACCCTCCTATGGAGCTCGAGCTCTCCTTGCTCATTCTTTCCATCCCTCCTTCTTCTGACCTCTTCTCCTCTTGGTTCTCTTTTTTCCTTTGTTTTGTTTTGTTTTTTAGGTATGGGGGATTGAATCCAGAGGTGTTCTACCTCTAAGCTACACCTTCAGCTCTATTTTATTTTGATTTTGACTAAGTTGTTGAAGTTCTTACTAAGTTGCTGAGGCTGGTCTCAAACTTGTCTCAGCCTTTCAAGTAACCGTTGGAAAGAAGGTTCTAGAAACATCATGCCCAATACTTCCCTTTGCCTGTTTAGCACTTAACGGTGCATCTCTGCAGACCTGTGCTGCTACTCTCAGGGGAGAAGGGTTGATTCTGAGAATGGCCTGAAGAGCTCCCAGGGAGGGGGAGAGGGGGACCCAACTCAAGACTGGCAGGTCCTTGGCTCACATGACACGAGTCAGTCAGAGACACGGACAGAGATTTATTTAGGAGAGCAAGAGGTACGTATTCGGGAGAGAAGGTGGGCTGCCTCCACAGTGAGAGCATGTGGGGGGCATAGCTCTTCTTGGATAGGAGACTTTCGTGAGGGCAGGTAGGAGGAGGTGTGTGAGGATGACATCAGCCTGTAGTTACAGGATGGCCCAGGTGTCTTGGTCATGTGCAGGGTCCTGATAGGGCTTCACTTCCTGTCAGGAGGTCTCCCTTTTGTTTATTCACATGTGGGATGGCCAGCAGTGCTCTGGGTAAGTAGTAAAGACTTGTAAGTTCCTCAGAAATCTGGGACTAACAGGCCTGGCGAGGGCGGGAGCACGTCAGGCCTGGCTGAGGAGTCAAGGCACTGGGAATCTTGCCACAGGAGGAAATAGCAAAGTGACATTTTCCTTGTTCTTCCTCTCTGTCTCCTTTCCACCCCCTCTCTTATTTCTTCTCCCCTACCTTACTTTGACCTGTGAAGCTCGAGTTTTATGGTGAGGTCTTGGTTTCTGCTGGATGTTCGGGTAATTACTATACATGGTGTCAAGCTGTCCAGTGTGTAGCTTCGTGACAGGGGCTGCAGGGCAGGCGATGTGGGCAGATCCTGGAGTTAGGGACCCAGGGGAAGTCAACATCAGCCTGGAGTGATATGTGCACACTGGGGGCCTGAGTCTACGGCTGGGCAAATGCAGGGAAATGAAAGCGTGAGAAGCCTGGGCACCGGAGGACCAGGAGGATCAAGGCAGCCTGCACTGCACTGCAGAGGTCCACAGCAAGAGCGGCCGGCAGAGACGCAGCAGGGCCCAGCCAACCTCGTTCTCTTACCAGCAATGGGTTCAAGGAAGGACCAAAAGGGGGAGGAGTCTGCAGCGGGTATTCCAGGAAAAGCATCATTGTTGCTAAGAGTGCTGCAGGAAGCAAAGGACTGGCTCCATCCTCCCGACAACACCTGCCCAGAACTGTTGGGAATAAAGATGATTGGCAGGAGAGCTGAGCACAGACACAAGGGACCTGGCTCCTGGCCGACCAACCCCGAAGCATGTGACGTCTCCACACACCTGCTATTGTGACGGCGGAGGTCCTTGCTTAATCTAGTGTGGCCAGGGTGAGGAACCTCAGCCCAATGCAGCCTAACTCATACAGCTTGATACTTGATATCTAAGTGAATGGTTAAGCAACAATAGAAAGCTGGAGCCGGGCGCGGTGGCGCACGCTTGTAATCCCAGCATTTGGGAGGCTAAAACAGGAGGATCCAGGTTCGAGACCAGCCTCAGCTACTTAGTGAGGCCCTCCTCAACTTGGTGAGACCCTGTTTCAAAATAAAGAATAAAAAGCCGGGCGTGGTGGTGCATGCTTATAATCCCAGCATTTGGGAGGCTAAGACAGGAGGATCCAGGTTCGAGACCAGCCTCAGCTACTTAGTGAGGCCCTCCTCAACTTAGTGAGACCCTGTTTCAAAATAAAGAATAAAAAATAGGACTGGGGGTATAGCTTGGAGGTAGAATGCCCCTGGGTTCAAGCCTCAGTACTGCAAAATAAAACCAAAACAAAACAAAATAAAACAAAAAGACAATAGAAAGCTGGGGGTGGGAAGAGAAGAGGAGGACAAGAAGAGGAAGTTAGAGAGAGAGAGAGAGAGAGAGAGAGAGAGATCATAGATGTATATATGTATATATAAGGGGAAGAACGTGTTCAGAGCGACTGCTTAGTAGAAATCAGTATAAAGCACCCAGTGGAATTGGTGAAAATGTGTGGCACTAAGACTCCACAGACAACGGGGGAGAATACAACTGAATTACTAGTGAGAGCTTAATCTCTTTGAAAACTTCTTGTAATATAACATCTCATAGTAATTTACTTAATTAAAAAATTTACTTACTGGAGTTAGAAGGAATCTCAAGAAAATTATGTCATTTGTAGGAAAACAGATGGAACTAGAAAACATTTTATGCTAAGTGAGATCAGCCAGCCTCAGAAAGTCAAGGGTCATATGTTTTCTCTCTCAGGTGTGGAAACTAGAGAGAAAAGGAAACAAAAGGGTTTGAAACCCGATTTTATTTCTTACTTGGAAACAGGGTCTCACTGGGTTTCTGAGAGACTCACTAAATTGCCGAGGTTGACTTTGAAACTGTGATCTTCCTGTCTCAGCCTCCTAAGTACTGGGGTTATAAGCATGTGCCACTACGCCTGGCTTGGTTCTCATCTTTGAATCCTCGTCCATTTCAGCCAGGCAATGAGGCCTTCAAAGGCCCTGCCCCCTGCTGGTCATTCCAAGACCCCTCGGTGTGGCCAACAGGTGGTCCTGTGCTGGCACCTGGTCAAAACTGTCCACTGGGGGAGCGAGTCCTAAGGTTTTCGTTACCTTTTCTTTCCATCACTGGCTTGGTTTCCTGGCGCACTTTTTTGGACCCGTGGTCTAATCATTTGCTGTTTTCTGCAGATGAAGTGATGGTTTATGGAAATCTTGAGTCTGTTGAGAGAAAGACAACAGAGGATCTGGTTTGCTAGTCTTTTCTGATGGCCTATGTGAGCTCACATCAGTGAAGATTCATGCTCTCTGGGAGAAAGGAGCTGACGGAGACCAGGGAGCTGTGTTGACTCTGACTTGTGCTGAAATCTGGATTGCAGCTATGATCTTTCTCTGTGTGTGCCAGTTTATATGTCTGTGATTCAGAAAACATTGCCTCTATAATATTTTCCTATCTCCAGATGGTATTAATAAATTGGATTATAAAACTGATTGAATAAAGAAACACTACACTGTCTTGGAGAGAAATAAGCACTTATATAAGTTGAATCTTCCTAAAATTCAAAGAAGTTAATAAAATTTAACTGCCAATACTTTGTGTTTTCCAAAATTGTATTCTTATAGAAACTGACTCAAAAATTTTTCCTACTGACATAGGCTAAAGAAAATCATACATTTAATTATCTGGTACAATGTACTCCTGACACCATCAACTTGTTTTCTAGCACACAGATTAGTGTGCAATTTATACAATTTTTAATAAATAGAACCATAAACAGTGCATTCTTTCTTTTTTTTTGCCTGGCTTTTTTTTTCACTGGCTATAATGTCATTGCATGCATCAACAGTTTGCTGTCTTTTATTGCTGAGGAATATTTCATTATATCAATGTACCATGTACCACAATTTGTTTATTTGTTTACCTTTTCCTGGCCATTCATTGGATTGTTTCTGGTTTGGGACCACTATAAGCAAAGCAAGTACGTACATTCATGTACAATTCTCTCTCTCTCTCTCTCTTTGGTACTGGAAATTGAACTCGGGGCATTCTACTTTGAAGCTTCTTTGAAGAACCTCCCTCCCTCCCTCCCTCCCTCCTTCCCTCCTTCCATCCTTTCCTTCCTCCCATCCTGCCAAGATTGAACTCCAGGGTGCTCTCACTGAGCTACATCTCCAGCCCTTTTCTTTTTTTCTTTTATTTTGACACAGGGTATTGCTAAATTACTGAGGCTGTCCTCCAATTTGCAACCCTCTTACCTCAGCCTCTCAAGTAGCTTGGATTATAGGCATGCACCTCCACACCTGGCTAACCACCCCTTCATTTTTTTCTGATAAATGAGTTTGGCA
Source organism: Graphiurus murinus (assembly GCA_004027655.1). Taxonomy (NCBI): domain Eukaryota; kingdom Metazoa; phylum Chordata; class Mammalia; order Rodentia; family Gliridae; genus Graphiurus; species Graphiurus murinus. Next base: position 90,202 of record PVLC010000911.1, on the reverse strand, counting down.
TATTTAATTAAAACAAGATTCACAGCCAGGTATGGTGGCACACAGCTGTAATCCCGGTACAGGAGGATTGTAGGTTCGAGGACAGCCTCAGAAAAGTAGTGAGACTCTCATCAACCTAGTGAGACCCTGTTTCCAAATAAAAAATAAAATAGGACTAGGGGTGTAGCTCAGAGGTTGAATGCCCCTGGGCTCAGTCCCTAGTTCCACCAAACAAACAAACAAACAAACAACAAGTTTCATATCAAACTTTCATGATTTCTAAGAACAGCAGGAAGCACAAAGCAAGTAGCAATATGTTTTGTTTTTTGGATAAAACTATATATTTTTTTCTCCAACATAGGTTTTCAGAGAGGCTTTTTTTTCAAAGAGGAACCCTTCATTTATTTTTATTTTTATTTTTTATTGGTGCATTGTAATCATACATCTTAATGAAGTACAAGCTGGTGCATGCACACAGCACTCATTTAACCCTTCCCCAATTCCCACCACATTCCCTCCCCCTCCCTCCTTCTCATTGGCTTAGTGATTGACATTTGTATGTTTGTGAATGTACATAAAGTGCATTAGTGTGTTTCCCTCCCCAGCCTCCCATCACCTTCAGTTAGGTCACCTTCTTTGCTCATCTAAGGTTTCTCCTTCTTTGTCTAGCTTCCTCATATTAAGGGAAGATCAATACGTGGGATTGCATTAAACTGAAGAGCTTCTGTGCAGCAAAGGAAACTATCAAGAATCTCAAGAGAGAGCCAAAGAATGGGAGAAAGTTTTTGCCAAATAGTCCTCTGATACAGGACTAATATCTAGGACATATAGAGAACTCAAGAAACTCATTCCTAAAAAAACAAATAACCCAATTGAAAAATGGGCAAAGAATCTAAATAGGCACTTCACAAAAGAAGAAATACAAATGATGAATAAATGTATGAAAAAATGTTCTACATTATTAGCAATCAGAAAGATGCAAATCAAAACTACCCTGAAATTTCACCTAACCCCAATTAGAATGGCAATCAGTAAAAACACGAACAACAACAAATGCTGGTTAGGATGTGGAGAAGTGGGAACTCTAATACATTGTTTGTGGGATTGCAAATTAGTGCAACACTTTGGAAAACAGTATGCAGGATCCTCAGACAAATGGGAATGAACCTGTCATATTATCCAAACTATCAAACCAATGCATGTGTATCTATGTTTATAGCCACACAATTTACAATTGCCAAACTATGGAACCAGCCAAGATGTCCATCAACAGATGAATGGATCACAAAACTGTGGGATAGGTACACAATGGAATTTTACTCAGCCATAAAGAAGAACAAAATCATGTCATTTGCAGGGAAATGGATGGAAGTGGAAAATATTATGTTAAGTGAGACAAGTCAGTCACAAAAAGTAAAAAATCATATGGTCTCCCTAATATGCAGAAGCTAGGGAGAAAGTGCGACATAAGAGGGACTCCAGACGAAGAAGGAGAAACCTTAGGTGAGCCAAGAAGGTGACTTAACTGAAGGGGATGGAGCAGGGAGGGAAACACCCTAATGCACATGATGTACTTTCACAATCATATCAAAGTCAATCACTAAACTGAACCTGAGGAGGGGGAGGGAGTGGGGTGGGAATTGGGGAAGGGTTAAATGAGAAATGTGTGCATGTATGCCTCTACCAGCTTGTACCTAACAAAGATATATGATTACAATGCACCAATTAAAAAAAAAGACAATTTTTTAAAAAAAATTAACATTTCTTAAAGTCTATAGTGTTTATAGTTCTTGATTTTCAGTGAATTTTTCTATATTCACTTGCTGATGTACTTGCGTGAAAGAAGAATAATTTGTAAGAAAAATGCAAGCATATTAAATAATGAACACATCATTGTTCTTTTCACTAGAGGTCAGACAAAAATATGTGGCAGAAATTTTCTTCCTGTGTTCTTGGTGATACATAGCAGAGAGCCATTTCTGATGCATATTAAACATCATGACCTGCTTTATATTCTTCCCAGCTTTTCTGTGGAGCCAGAGAGAATAAGTCTATTACTGTAAATTACATAGTTGAAATTGTATCAATTTATTTCCCAGACTTTTTAAATAAAATGAATAGTTTATGAGTTAGTAACAAAATTGTAAGCTTTTATAATGTTATATTGTTTACCCAATTGCTGCTAAAATGACTTTTATAAGGATATATGAAGTTTCATATTTTTTTAGAGGCAAGCAAAGCAATTACAGAAAGAAATCTGTTTACAATTCTTTTATAATAACTTGACTGTCACATGCACCTTCATAGTGAATATATATATATATGTTGGTGGTGGTACTAGATTAAACCCAGAGGCATTCTACCTCTGAGCTACACCCCCAGCCCTACTTTATTTTTATATTGAAACAGAGTCTCACCAGGTTGATGAGAGTCTTGTTACTTGCTGAGGCTGTCCTCAAACCTGTGATCCTCCTGTCTCAGCCTCCCAAGTACTAGGAATACAAGCATGTGCCACCGTGCCTAGCTCATAATACATCTCTTTACAAGTATATTAAGCAGGTTATGGTAGTATCTGCATGGGTGCCCATAATCCCAGTGCTTGGGAGGCTGAGACAGGAGCATGACAAGTTCAAGGCTAACTTCAGTAACTTAGTGAGACCCTGTTTCAAAATAAAAAATGAAAAGGACCTGGGGTGAAGCTTGGAGGTAGAATGTCTGTGGGTTCAATCCCTAGTGCAATAAATAATCAAATAATACTTTAAACATTAAAACTTAATGAAATCTGCCCATGCTACCTAGAGTCTAGCTTTGTTACCTCCTTTGAATCCACTAACATTGTGAAGGTGAAATGAATGGGTTGGGCTGGCGGGCTGGGCTTTGGTTCTGAAGCTGGTGCAGAGCTTCCTGGAGGGCCTGCCCAGTTTATGAGGGGAGCGACTCACACCATGGGATGCAGCCAACCCCGCCATTGCTTTGAGTGGTGACCAGAAACTTGGGGAAGTGAGAATTTTGAGTGTGTGGTGACCAGAAAAGTGTAGTTCCCCTGAGAATCCCGATGTGTATCAGGTCCTGGATTTCCAAAGGAGACGGGTGGAGACCTGAGTCAAGTTCCAGATTCTATTAGCAGCAGAACAGTTCCAAAGAGGATGTTCACACTGTGGAGATCGGCATGGGGGTTACTCCAAAAAGTAGGAATGAAACCACCATACGGCCAGCTATACTGCTTCCTGGAATCTTTCCCAAAGAATTAAAGTCAGAAGTGATACATGCGCACAATTCACAATAGTCAAATTATAGAACCAGACTAGCTGTCCACTAGCAGGTGAATGGGTAAAGCAAATGTGGTGGATATGCATACAATGGTGTCTTAGGCGTAAAGAACAAAATGATGTCATTTGCAGGGAAATGTGTGGAACCAGAGAATATCATGCTAAGCAAGATCAGCCAGCCTCAGAGAGTCAAGGATCATATGTTTTTCCTCATCTGTGGAAGCTGGAGAGAAAACAGGAAACACTAGGGACTTTAGAAAAACGAAGAGAGAGACTAATAGTGGAAGGGGGACTGTGGGTGAGACGTGGGAGAGGAAGGATGGAGGAAGGAAACAGGTCAAATAATGCTGCATCTATATGTGAAGGTACCACGACCAAGCTCACCGAACGTCCTTGAGTGGAGGGGCTGTTGATGCACAGGGAAACACGCCAAGTGCGGGGTGGGCATAGCACTTTGAGCCTCACTAAGATGTATAACTATAGTACCCCAGTAAAGGCATAAACAATAAGGCTACCCAAAGCGATTTTTTCTTATCTTGTAGAAGATAATGCACAAATGTTCTGGTTCTAGGTTGAATGTTTCATTGGTTCATTGAAACTCATTCCTGAGCATCATTGATGGGTCATGAGTCCTTCTCACAGTCACAAAGAGCTTCCAGCCTCCTCGGCCTCCTTTTTTGCCTCCTTTGGCTCATTCCTGTTCATGCATACCTTCTCCAGTTCCTTTTCCTCTATGACCTTTGGCTTTACCTAATTTGCACCTCTCAGTATTTGCCCAACAATCTCCACCCGTATATAATATTTTTTTTCTTTTTCTCACATTGTGTCCTTCACTTACGAGACACATGCAGTGTCCCCTTTTCCCAAATTCTATTCATCCATGAAGTCCCAGCTCAATGATCGCTGCTTCCACAAGGCCTTCTTTGGTATCCTCAGTTACTGTCAGAGCATGTGATTTCTTTGTCATTTTTCCCCTCTTTCATAGTAATTGATATGCTTTGCTTTGCAATACAGTGATTTAGGAAGAGGGCTTTCTAGTGCATGGGAACGTTTGGAGTGGGTGCTGGGGGCCGCTTAGGCCCCTCATTTCTAGGCTGCAGCACTGACCTCCCAGCAGCAGGGAGTGTGGGCTGGCCTGGAACCCGTGATCCTCCTGTCTCAGTTTCCCAGGTACTGGGATTACAGGTGTGTGCCACCACACCCACTTGCAGAGATAGTCTTTAAAGATGTAAATTGAGTTCATATGGAGAGGTTTTGAGTTAATAGGATTGTGTCTTTAGAAGAAGAGACTAGGGCTTAGACACAGGCAGAGGGGAAACTCCGTGAAGACATAGGAAGACATGTCTACAAGCCAAGGAAGAAACTCAACCCACCGACACCTTGGTGTTGGATTTCCAAATCCCAGAACTTCGAGGAAACGCATTTCGGTTGTTGTGGCCACTGAGTCTGTGCCCCTCTGTTCTCATAGCCTGAGCTGTCACACAGTGGTGAGCATTGGTGTGTGTCCAGGGAATAGCCTCAGGGACCCCGTCTCCATCCTGCTACACGTCCTCACAACCGGACACTGCACTTGACAGCTTCTGGTGCTATGTGGGGCGGAGTCTCTCCATGAATGTGGGTAGGCAATGACACAGAGAAGTGGGTCCCTCTGGCTTAGGAGGGTGCCTGCAGGGGATTACCCCAGAAAGTGTGCCCAGGGAAGGAGGCACTTGTCAACCCTTGGGAACAGGCCACACTCTTGTCTGGCTGCTTCTTTGACCTCCCAAAGCCAATAAAGATAAACTATATTATAGATATTTTTAGAAAAAGCCTTCAAACATTTTAGAGACAATTATGGGACATTAGTAAGAAAAACTGTTCTAGGCCTACTAAATAGAAGAGTGGATAGTAATTGATTTTAAATCTACGAACCAGAGATTTTTAGAAATTAAATAGGAGAATAAATCAGACTAATTTTCAATTAGAATATTGCGAGGCTTAACTGAAGCAGAGATGTATTAGAGCCGGGTGTGGTGGCGCACGCTTGTAATCCCAGTACTTGGGAAGCTGAGACAGGAGGATCACAGGTTCACTGCTAGCCTCAGCTACTTAGTGAGGTTCTCCACAACTTAATGAGACCCTGTTTCAAAATAAAGAATAAAAAATAGGACTGGGGCTGTAGCTTGGAGATAGAATGCCCCTGGGTTCCATCCTCAGTACCGCAAAGAAAAACAAAACAAAACAAAACAAAACAAAAAAAACAACCTGTTGGAAGATGTGAGTTGGGCCACTCTTGCCCTTGGCCAAGTACATGGAAGCCCACCTTTCGATTTTGACTAGGCCCCACCCATCCATCATGTGAAGCAAGCCTTTTATTAAAGAGCAAAATGCACACCACACAGACACCAGCTTTCCTCACACTCTGTGTTTTAACAAGGTCAGGTGTTTGAGCACTCAAACATAGGAATAGCCTCAAAATTATGAAGGGACATTCAGAAAAACGATCCCCACTATGGTAGGAAATGAGTTTTGAAATGAAGTGCGTCGTGGGAAATACGTATAATTCAGTCGTGGAAACAGGCTAAAAAAGGCTATTGAAAATTTGATTTACTCATTGTTCAGGCAGGATCCAAATGTAATTGCAGTGGAGAAATTAGCATTAGATTATTGCATAGCAGTTTTGAAAAACTGCATCTTGGCCAATTTATTTTTCTAAATCTATATAACATTGGCTAACATGAGTCAGGCTGCAATATTTTTCAGGCTCTTTCTACTTCATGCCAAAACTCTTCAGCTGAAAAGTAAAAACTCTTCAAACAGAAGCAGATGTTGTTCTAGATCTGAGACCACAAATATTTCACCAAAGAACAGTACGGTTTTTGCTAATATGATTCCCAGTTTTACACAAATTTTGGGCGGGGAAAACTAACAATTTGCCTGTAAGAAGGATTTTGTGAGGCGAAGGGCAGGGGTCGGCATTTCCTTTACCTGCATGTGCTGGGTACCTCTGGCTTCCCAAATTAAGAGCTCAGACTTGAACTATTGTGTCCCACAGCCCAAGATGTGGAACCTGTATAAAAACTTAAAAACTGTGTGAATTAAACGTCAACATTATATGGGTATGTATATAGAATATACACGCATATTCTAGATTGTTATTCCAGCCTATTGTAGTACACCTAAGTCGATTTCACAGAAATGTTTGCAGAGCCGACATGTGAGGTTCGCTGGGCTCAGCAGCCACCAGGAAGTGGTTTGTGTTTGGCCACACTCCTCCTCTACCCACTTTGCTGTTTCCTCCTGGTCCCCCCAGACTCGGGGAGGGGGATCTTAGCTGTGTCTTTTAGAATCCCTTGCAGCCAGGATTCCTGTGAAGGTGATATAGTTGGTTTCCACATCTTCTAGGTTTTTAGGATACATATTTCTGAAGCCGGGCGTGGTGGCACACACCTGTAATCCTAGGATGTGGGAGGCTGAGACAGGAGGACCGCAGGTTTGAGGAGAGCCTTAACAACTTAGCGAGGCCCTGTTTCAAAATAAAAAATAAAAGGGCTGGAGGTATAGCTTGGAGGTAGAATTCCTGTGGGTTCAATTTCCAGTAACCCTCTCCCCCAAAATACATATTTCTGCATTTCATAGGTGAGGCAATTGTGGTCTAAACAAGTTCTGTGTTTTTCTGAAAAGTCACACATAGGAATGATGGACAATGGAAAGAAAACCTAGAATTCATGAAGTTGGATTGTCCAATGTATTGGATAATTTTTTCAGGACACCTCAAACATTTCTAAAACTTTTAAGTATTACTGTACTAAAAAGTAATAATAATATTTTTTACTTTATAAAATTGATTTATAAAATAATATCTACACAGCTCTACTTTAAAAATATTTCCACAACTGTGGTCATTTTAAAACCATAAGCAGAGGTGGGCATGGTGGCACATGCCTGTAATCCCAGTATTTGGGGCAGGAGGACCGCAGGTTCGAGGCCAGCCTCAGCAATTTAGCGAGACCTTGTTTCAAAATAAAAAAATAAAAAGGGCTGAGGGTATAACTCAGAGGTAGAATGCCCCTGGATTCAGTCCCTAGTATCACAACAAATAAGCAAAAACTTTGAGCAGAACTGGTTATATCTTATTTTACATGTGGGGATATGTAAATTTTATTTATTATTATTGTTTTAGGCACTGAGGATCGAACGTAGGCGCTTGTACCTGTAAGACAGAGACTGCTACTGAGCTGCATCCAGACCGCTCTAGTGAGGCAGAGGTGACTTGTGGCTCGGTCTGTCTTCATTCATGCGGTTATTCACACTGTGCTGGTGACTCTCTGTACTCATTGGAAGTAATCATGACCACAGCAGAGAGCTGGCCCCCTGTGCTTACATTTCAGCTCAGTAAACAGCCATGAACAGTTCCGAAGTGTGTGGTGTCTGATATTTCAATGCACGTGCTCCCTCCATGGGTGGAGACGGGAGCTCCGTGGGGTTGGCGCCTGTTCAGATTGAGCGGCGCTCATCACTTCCCATCATGCCTCAGGCACGTGCAATCCGTTCACTGTGTCTCCCCAATTGCGGTTGTTCACTTTTGGAAAGAAAGATTGATCATGATTTTAAAAACTAATACAACTAAAATAACAACTTTTTTTTTCTGATACTGGGGAGTGAACCCAGGGGTGATCTACCTCTGAGCTATACCTCCAGCCCCTTTTAGTTTTTTTTTTTTTTTTTTTTTTAAACAGGGTCTTGCTGAGTTGCTGAGGCCGACTGCAAACCCGCAATCTTCCTGTCTTAGCTTCCCAAGTACTGGGATTACAGGTGTGCACTACCATGCCCAGCTCAAAAAGAATATTTTTTTAAATGATTTTTTAAAAAAATCATAGATGCAACTATTTGAAGAACTTTCTTCTAGTTCTACCCAGGATAAAAAGGCTGCAGGTGGGTGCTGCACATCAGTGTGTCTCTGTGGGAGAGAAGCGACATACACGCCTCACACGCACTTGTTTCTGCTAAGGAGAACTCCGTGCTCAGGGCTCAGCTATGCACATTATCACAGAAGCAGATATTCCCTCTAGAGTTAGGTAAGGCCACACACTAATTCCAGCGAGCGAGAACGAAGCATAAGTGCTCTGAGAGCTGTCAGGGGTGACTGGTTAATGGGACCTGGCTAATCTCCAGGAGTCCTTTTTCCTGTTTTTGCTCTTGGGTGGGTCTTCCTTCTCATAGCCTGGGATGCAGGCGAGATGGCTGAAGCCCTAGCAGCCATAATGAGCAGCGTGACAACATTGAGGGTACAGTCTGATGGTAGGGTGATGGCTTAGAAAGACAGACGAAACTGGACCTACATTGGACTGCCTATCATGCAGCTCCTTATGTGTGGAGGAAGGAGATGTAACTTTCTATCTTCTGGGAGCTTTACTGTTATAGTCCAACGAATCAAATCTATCTAATAGGGTTAAGTGTTTTACTCTTTATTAAATTAGGAAGTCCTAACATAATTATGCGTCATTAAGATGATAGCAAAATTGTTCCATGAATCTGGCAGGAAATTCTGACTATTTGCATTGAAACTGGACCCAGAAATAATGGTGAGATTTCTTGCTCCTTACCAGTGCCAGTGCTCCACAACTACCAAGGCAGCACGTACCTGAGATGGAATTAGTGTCCTTATAAAAAAAAAGCCCCAGACAGCTCCCTTGTCCTTTTCTGCTAGTAGAAGACAAAACTAGACGAGGGCTATCTATAAAGAGTGGAGCGGGCCCTCGCAGTGCACTGATTCTGCTAGGGCCTTCGTCTTGGACTTCTAGCCTTCAAACTATGAGAAAGAAATGTGTTGTTCATAAGACATCCAGGCTCTGGTACTTTGTGATGGCAGCTCCCAAAGACTAAGACAGTTCCTCAGTTTCCCCACCTATCACAGGGAGAATGATAGTAGCTACCTTAGAGGAGTGTTTGTTTAGGTTGAAATACTTACATTGAAATTGACACCTCTGAGCCCAGTGTGGGCTCCTGTAATCCCAGCACTTGGGAGGCTGAGACTGGAGGATCCGGGTTCGCGGCCAGCTTCAGCTGCTTAGTGAGGCACTCCGCAACTTAATGAGACCCTGTTTCAAAATAAAGAATAAAAAATAGAACTGGGGGTATAGCTCGGAGGTAGAATGCCCCTGAGTTCAATCCCCAGTACTGCAAATAAAATAAAATAAAATAAATAAAATAAAATAAAATTGGCTGGGCATGTAGCTCAGAGGTAGAATGCCCTCAGGTTCAGTCCCCAGTACCACAAAAATTAGTAAGTAAATATATGAATAAATAAATAGACACCTCTGCATTTTCATGCCAGTGAATTGATTTCAAGCTCTTGACTTTATGCCATATTTTCAATATTTCTTGACTTGTTGTATATCAGGGCTACAATATAACAGAACAAATCAACCTACACTTGCTGAGAAGAACTCCACCCACCAAGGGGGTCTTAGCCATGTAAACAAACCTGGGTCATCCCATAGCTCAAAGCCACAGTCCCTCTTTCCTTCCCTCTTAGTCTCCTTTCTACCTGTTCTTGTTTCTTCTCTCCTCCCTCAGACCAAGTGCCCAGGTTGTCATTAGCGGGTCGCAGGCTTGCCCCCAGCACCTTGGGAGCGTGTCCTCTTGGCACAGTGTCCTCCTAGGCTGGCTTACCTGGCCCTACACCTCTCCAAAGCCACTCTCATCTCCTCTCAGGCCTCCAGAGTCTTTGACTCCGCAGAAAAATCTTGAAAACTTACCTCCAAGACCAGAAATCATCTCCCCGCACAGCTAACCATATAGATTAGCATGCCACTTCTGATCCATGGGACTTTATGATTCCAGGAAATTCTGCCCAGGAAGAGAAAGCCTGAGAATGCCTTCATTGTTCATTTCAAGAACTTCCAGAACATCCACTTACATGGACATCTGACCAGGGAGTGTCTGACAGAAAGAATCAAGTAGCTGCTTGCTTTCCCAGGTGAGCATCAAATTCAGAAAGCATCAACATCTGCTCCCTCTGAAGCTATGACATCCAACTGTCATCCATTAATCATGAACCGTACCCAGCCCTACCGTTGAGAGATCTGTCTAAATCAGAGCCCCCAGCTTTAAGTGCCCAGTTGTCTTCCCCCTTGTAGAAGTTTCTAAGACTGTCAAGGTCGTGCATTTCATGCTGTAGCAGCAATAAACTCAGTTTTCTTATAAAAAAAAATCACTTTAAAGAAAAAAAGTCCTGATATCCATTTGTCTTTTCAATTTCTAGCCATTATCAGCTGTTTACAAGTTACTGAACCCCTTTGTAAATCCTTTGAAAAATGTCATAATTATTATAATTAATAAATCACAGAATAGTAGTGAGAATTAAATAATATGAATATTTCCCTCAGTTATCTTTCCAAAAAAATTAAAGTCAGAATACCATACCGATACATGTGTACCCATACTTATAGCATCACAATTCACAATAGCCAAACTGTGGAACCAGCCTATGTTTCCATCAACAGATGAATGCATAAAGGAAATGTGATATGTACACACAATGGAATTCTATTCAGCCATAAAAAAGAGCAAAATCATGCCATTTGCAGGAAAATGGATGGAACTAGAGAATAGCATGCTAAGTGAGATCAGCTGGTCTCCGAGAGAGTCAAGGGTCCTATGTTTTCTCTCATATGTGGAAGCTAGAGAGAAAATAGGAAACAAAAAGCTTCAGATAAGTGGAGAGAGAGAGAGAGAGAGAGAGAGAGAGAGAGAGAGAGAGAAAGAGAGAGAAAGAGAGCGAGCGAGCGAGCGAGCAGTAGAAGAGTGGAAGAGTTGGGGAGGGGAAGGGAAGAGGGAAAAGGAAATACACCAAGTGCTGTGTGCATGGGTGAATGAATCACTATGAATCTCACTGTTGAACGTTTACAATGCGTCAATAAAAGTATAAAACTTTAATATAAAAACAATATGAGCTCCTAGTGGACATAAAGTGCTTGGTAAATGTTCACACGTGCGTGTACAACAAGCACACAAACATACATCCCTTTAAAAAATTCTCTTTTTGGCGGTGCTGGGGATGGACCCCAAGGCCTTGTTCATGCTAGATCAGCACTGAGCTACATGGCCTGCCCCATACATGCCTTTATAATAATATCCGGGTGACTTACAAAAATCTATGGGGACTTCGTGCTTTTCCAGGCCCATCAATTAGCTTCTGGGACTGCCCTCGAGGAATCTGTATTTAGTTTGACTTAATTTCAAAATCCTTGTATTACCAGGATTGGTGGCTCTTCTGATCTTTGTTTCTTCTTCTTCTTTTTTTTTCTTTTCTGTACTCTACTTCCTTCCTCTCTCCTCCTCTGATTCTTTTTTTGGAGAGAGGCCAGCAGTAAAGCCAGGTTTCATGGCCATGGTTTGATTTGCCCAGGAAGATGGCAATGTGGCCTGAAAACCAGCTAGTTGTGTGGCTGCAAATGGTTCCAGACCTCAGGTCTTTGGTGGAACACAAAATAGAAAGGTCCCTTTTGTATTTTTGAAATTTAAGTGTGTTAGTCCGAGAGTAAATATTTACAAAGATTTTTGATAGTTCAAAGTTGGACTCTTTAAAAGCATTATTACTATGACATATCCCCAAAGTGTCATTTGTGCTTTAAAATAGCTAGTCCATAAATCCAAAAGATTTCATTTAAAACTGAAGAAAACAATCAGTCTTAGACAGAAAATAACCACTTTTGTATATGATAATACATATCTGAGTGGAGAACTCCACTAAAACAGCAGTCATTTCTTAAGAGCAGGGGTCTTTACATTCTCTTTATGTTTTAAAATATTCAATAGCTGGTAAAGGTTAGCGGAAAATGTCATTTAATTTGTCGGGGGCAATCCGAAACTGTCAAGCATACACGAAGCCTACACAAAGCAGCTAATGACAGAACAAAGTAATTATGTTGTTTGGCTACAGAAAGAAACAGAAAGACCAGTTATTTACATTCTCCTTATTTGGGGGCTATTATTAAATGCATACGAACATGTTCAATCCTGACTCGTCAAATAAATTATGAAGACATTACATTCTTATGATCTGCCTTTACAAGAAAAATGCATCATAATAGTGGAGTCTAAATGTAAAAATGATGCTCTTTGAGCATCTCCAGCCCAGCGACTCCACCATCCACAACAGGAGTGGTGGCATGTGGGATAGGAGCTTATCCTGGCCAGGACTGAGCTGAATCCTGACCTTTGTACCCATCTCTGGGGCATTAAGTAAGTGCTTTATTTTTAAGCCCCAGTTTCCTTGCAATGTGGCTCTGAAGTTTATGAGAGGGAATTCAGTGAGGCACTTCATAATAGTTGCTAGGCATATGCCAACAAGGATGTGTCAGGGTTTTAGTGCATATATATATACACTGGGGATTAAACCCAGGGACATTTTACCTTCTAGTTATACTCTCAGCCCATATATACTCAACAACTTAGTGAGACCCTGCTTCAATATATATATTGAAGCAGGGTCTCACTAAGTTGTTGAGTCTAGTCTTGAACCTGTGATCCTCCTGTTTCAACCTCCCACATACTGGGATTATAGGCATGTGCCACCATAATCAACTGTTAGCATATATCTTTTTTTTGTGTGTGTGGTACTGGGGATTGAACTCAGGGGCATTCTACCTCCAAGCTACACCCCCAGCCCTATTTTTTATTCTTTATTTTGAGACAGGGTCTCACTAAGTTGCGGAGGGCCTCACTAGATAGCTGAGGCTGGCCACGAACTGGGATCCTCCAGTCTCAGCCTCCCAAATGCTGGGATTACAAGAGTGCACCACCACACCTGGCTGGCATATATCTTAATCTTACCTAATTTTTCTTTTCTTTTCTTCAGATGAGACAACATCTAAAGAGTATAGATAGGACTCCTGGTTGGAACAGTTAGGTCCAGAAGGCTACACTGGGCTCTCTGATTTCTGAAAATGCAGGCCAGTGAGCCCTGCTGTCATCTGACTACAGCACAGCCTTGCACAATAGGACACTTTCCTTAAAAGCAGTGCAGAGGCTGTGGTGTTTCTTTAACCATGCGTCTGCAGTCCTATCCTGGCTGTTTCCCCTGGCCTATGGTCTTGGACAAGTTGCTAACTTTTCTGAACAGTTTCCTCATCTGTTAGTCAAATGTAGTGATGTGGACTCCATAGTTCTGAGGATTTCTTGAGATGAAGTATGCCAAACGTCATTGTGTCCGATATCTTCTTACTTTAGAATTATCTGTTGACTAATAAGAGGAAGTAGCAGGGTACTGCTCTCAGACCACAATAAAAAGCATGTACTTGGGAATCTGAGACAGGAGGATTGCAGGTTTGAGGCCAGCCTTGGAAACTTAGTGAGACCTTATTTTTGTTTTTTGCAGTATTGGGAATTGAACCCAGTGGCATTCTACCTCTGAGCTACACCACAGCCCTATTTTTTATTCTTTATTTTGAAACAGAGTCTCACTAAGTAGCTGAGGCTGGCTGCAAACTATGATCCTCCTGTTTCAGCCTCCCAAGCACTGAGATTACAAGTGTGTACCACCACACCTGGTTAGTGAGACTCTGTTTCAAAATAAAAAACAAAAAGGACAGAAGGTGTAGCTTGGAGGTAGAATATTCCTGAGTTCAATCCTTAGTACAAAAAAACCCCATTTGTTTTTATGAATATTAATAAAATATTTATACACCAGAACAAGTTAATTAAAACTTTTTCTAATGGACAAATAAAAACTCATTCACTGTTTCTTTTCTTTCAGGATTGGATCCTGGTAGAATCTTTTCAGTCTTATGTCTAAAGACCCCAGGGCTCATGGGATGGGGATACAAGACTGAAAATGATCAGGAAAAACCTTGTTGTTGCTTTTTTATTTCTTACCGTACCCTAAATGTATAGCACTGAACACAATTTTATTGCCTTAATGTAAGGCATGCTAATTATTTGAATTGCTGGAACAAAGTGTTGCTAATGAAAATCGAATCCTAACGTGTCCAGTTCTTGCTTGATGACTCGTCTCACCACTGCGCTTCTGCACATGCGGCCTGCTGTCCTAAATGCCCTTTTCAAAGTTTCTCTATTAACCTGGAAGCAGTACTTTTCTTGGGAAATCGAAGTTTGTTAGGTAACCATCGTGCTGTTCCCATAGGAGTCCGAGCATGCCCTGATCCTAACGCTAGCTGCTGCCTCGCTGACCCCACCGGACAACTGGCCTGCGGGTCTGGAAGTGACCACCATCAGTGTGGTTCTAACTACACCTGTGGGTACATGGATGAATTGGACCCATTGCTCCTCTCCATTTCCAGGAGTGCTGGTGTTCCTCCTATGACAAGCGGTGAGCAGTATCCACTGATGAGAAATCCCAGGCAGGGCGAGGTGCAGAACCATGCTCGACAAAGGGGCACAGGGAGGAATGCTCAGAGGATTCATACCTTGGGATCTGTTTCCACACACGTATCCCTGCAGGTCTTAGGATAGTTGGTGACTGACTGCAAGAAAGCTAAGCTGCATGTGAAGAGTTGCATGCCAGTCAGACGCAGGTCTGCCCAGTATGGCCCTGCTTTCCTCTGGGGACACAGACTCCCTTTCAGTCAATCTGATGTCATTACACGGATTACATAGATTTTAGTATATTGTATACAAGTGACAACCAGTCCCAGACATATGTGAATCTGAGAGGAAACTGGAAAATTAGGCTATTTGAGATCAGGTTAGAAAACACACAAGCAAAATAAACGTTAAGAATTGATTATGAACTGGACATGGGGGTGCATTCCTGTAATTATAGTCCTTGGGAGGCTGATAGGAGAGGAGGATTGTAGGTTCAAGGACAACCTCAGCAACTTACCAAGACCCTCAGCAACTTAGTGAGACTCTGTTTCAAAATAAATTATAAAAAGGACTGGGGGTATAGATTGGAGGTAGAATGCCCTTGGGTTCAACCAGTCCCCAGTGAAAGAGAGAGGGAGAGGGAGAGGGAGAGGGAGAGAGAGATGGAGAGGGAGAGAGAGAGGGAGAGGGAGAGGGAGAGGCTGACTCAGCACCTACAGTGACTGCAGAATCAGGAGGGTGGGGCCTGTATCTTGTTGCTCTTCAGGTCTGGTGAGTTTTCTAGTAATGTTAGCAAAGGTGAACCTTGGGTCAAAGACACCCCAATTTTGGGCTTGTATGTCACACCAAGGTAGTGACCAGTAGTCTGTTGTTTAAAGGTCCTCTCCACCTGGGATGAAAAAAATAAGCCAAGCAGACTGGCTGTGAGAAGGGAAAGGCATCCCACTGACTCAGGCTCCCGGTGCTCTGTCCCTGCCTCACTGAGAGCCTTCTGGACTGGATTTGGGGGGAGGGTGACGTAGGTGTATGTAGTAGCCTGAGAAAGATAACAGCAAAACTCATTACCAATTTTTATTTTCCTACCATACACCAAATGTACAGCACTGAACACAATTTTGTTGCTTTGATGTAAGAAATATTAATTGTTTGGAGAAACAGTATACAAACAAACTACGTCAAATTAAAAATCTGCATTTGTCATTTGCCTTTTTGCTGTTTACAAAAGACCCAAGGTACAGCATCAATCATTAACAGAGTTGAAAAGAAAAGAAAATCAGTGCACATTACAAAACATCAAGTACAAAGGAGCAAATAAATACCAACGCACTCCACAAAGCATCCTGCTCCAACTACGCGAACACAAATAAATTAACCTGAAGTTGAGGAAATCATAGTAATAAATAACAGGTTGTAGGAGGTTTATTTTTAAATTAAATAAAATATATAACAAACTTGTTAAAATATTTAGCAAATTAAACTTTTTTTCTTTGTAATAAGTGAACTCATTTGTATGCATCTATGAAGTACTGTATAGCAAAATGTTTGCAAGTACATAACTTTAATAGAAAATTTCGTTTGGTGTCTCATTTATAATAGACAGCACATATGGTAGCTTTTGTTTTAAAGTTGATTTGTAAATAAACACTTTTCCTACCTAAGAACAGACATCTCATTTTCACTAAACTAAGATTCAAGAGTTCAAATGAACCCCAAACCAAAGATAAGCCCAGCTCAATGCATAACAGTGACCACGGGTTCGTGGGAGAGGAATTACTGTTGAGTATATTTTTCATGTATTTGTGCGGATAACAGTAACGAGAATGGAATATATGAAGCCTGTGAATGCCATCACATTCAATCTAAATACCCATGAGGCTAATAAAAAATAAACACTTTTATTATAGCACAGAAAGTTAAGCCCACACTAAGTTCAGGTGTGCATTTACACCGAGGCACGTCTGCACATGAAATGTGTGTGCACACCAGAAAGGCAGTTCAGCTGGTTGTCTATACCTTTTCCTTAAAAAAAATAAATATAAAAAAACTTTTGAAACAATGCTTTCCTACTTTACAATCCCTGAAATAGACATTGCCTTTACTATAGCAACTACTAAACTCTGATCCATTCAGTCAACGTGGTGGGCTCGATTCGATGTGTGGACGGGTGTCTGTGAGTGTTGGATGCACTTAGTACCAGGCCGAGCTGCCCGTCACATCGAAGCTGACCTCTCAGGATGGTGAGACCAGTGCTGCCGGTGTCAGGTTAGTCACTTGGAATGGAGTAATGGTCTTTTCACATCTTAAATTTCCCATTCCTTTTCAGTCAACCCAGTAAGATAAATGCCATTTCAGGGGATATGGTATATACAAAATTTCCCATTTGGATGTGTTTATATTTGCTAATAACAAATCTACACCAATATTGTCACTTGTATATTGTACCAACATATGGCAGGGAAACCTGCCTGGTCACATGGATGGAGTCTTATTTCTGTCTTGGGATAAGAGTTGCCAACTCTCTGATATGACTTGAAAAACAAACAGGAAAATATGCATGACTAAAAAGCTTATGTTTTTAAACCTTTCAAATAAATAATTCATATGAACTAAAACCATACAGCCAAGTGGAATACTTTGCTGATTGCTCTAATTATTGCTAACAGGTTCTAAGCCAGCATCCTGTGCAGCTGTGAGCGCAGAGTGGCCACTAGTGGGCGCCATTTGCCTTCTTTTTCTTTCCACACTGGCTCACCTTGCTGCAAACTCATTTATAAATACAAAAACGGATGGAAGGGCAGGGGTGCAGGGGCAGGGGGAGAAGTGTGCAATAAAAATCAAACTTGGTCATAGTGCAGTGCTTAGACAAGGATTTCCTTTTTTCTCATTTAAACCCAGCAACATAAGTGGTTTGAGAATAGCATTTCTATTTAAATCCTATTAGAAAATAAATTAATAAACACACTTGTAAAAATATGGTGGACTTCAAAATGCAGTTAAAAGATAAAAAACTCTTTGATTAGTAATAAATAAAATATAAAAATGTCACATTTATTTTACATATACTTACAAAAGAAAGAGTGCAATGGAGAAATAAAAGGAAAACATATGAAAATAAATAAGATCTAATAATTGACTGCATTGCTTTTAATCCAAAGAGTCTATCATAGTTTTTCTTTCCTTTTAGTGCCAGCTGGGGGGAGGATTAGTGCAACGTTGCAGTTGTAGATGCAGAACGCAACCCCGTGCCTCCAGGCCCGTCTGGAGTCACTGCTGTTGGTGGTCCGTTGCCGGCAGCGCTGGGGCCCTACACGTGGATACCCTTCACTGCCTGTTTGATACTTTCCAGTAGAGCTTTGCATTCCGGGGAATAGTCCCGTTCCAGATTGCTGTACAGGTCTGTAAGTGTATTTACATATGCTTCGAAATTCTGTTCACTGATAGGGCCCTAAACGGAGACAAAACACATTGGACCAATCACAGAGATTCAGGCTCAGGCCAAAGGAGGGTGGGACGACAATAGAGAACGTCAGCAACTCAGAAACCTGGGAGGGAAGGCAAGGATTCAGATGGCTCTGGAGTTTGGGGAGACGGAGAGAGTGAGAGATGTGAATGTGTGTTGGGCTTCATCTCTTCACTCACAAGTCATGAGATTAATGAAACTTCATTGTACAGTACGAGGTATCAATTTGGAACCAAATAAGGCTGCTGAGCTGGACTCAA
This sequence comes from Graphiurus murinus, assembly GCA_004027655.1. Classification (NCBI taxonomy): domain Eukaryota; kingdom Metazoa; phylum Chordata; class Mammalia; order Rodentia; family Gliridae; genus Graphiurus; species Graphiurus murinus. The sequence continues at coordinate 71,924 of PVLC010000911.1, read as the reverse complement.
GACTGCCTGACTTCTCATGGGAGGAGCCTTGGTCTCAGCTTCCATTCTCAGCACAAGATGTCTCTGCTTGAGGAGGGAGAATGTCCGAGGCTGGGCAGGGAGGTCTGCTAGTGCCCAGTGGTTTCTTTAACAGCCTTGGGCTGAACTTTTGGAAATTAAGATTTGAGCCAGCTGCCCACTCACCAGTTGGATGGAGAGTATGGCTACTGCCTCCTCACACACCTTTGGTCTACTTTTCTTTTGCAGCATCATTGCAATACATTTATTTCACTTCTCTTTCTTTTCAGGTGGAGAATCAGTTTCATAAGGTCAAGATTTGATCACTTTTATTCTATATGGTGTTTTGGTGTCTCCTCTGCCCAAAGAGAGGACACACTGGATATTCGTGTGCTGAACGACCATATCAGGCACACCACTGGCCACTGTTGGTGTGCCATTTCCCCGTCTTCTTGAAAACTCATGACACCTACCCTACCTACTGCACAAGGTACTTGGATAAAAGGACTCTTAAAAGATCTAGATGCTACAGAAATGCAAGACATTATCACCACTGTAGCTATGGAGAAGGTACACTTTCTAAGCTGACGTGGTGGTGCACTCCTGTAATCCCTGTACTTGCGAGGATAAGATAGGAGGATCATAGAATTGAGGCTAGTCTCAGCAACTTAGTGAGACCCTCAGCTACTTAATGAGAACATGTTTCAAAATAAAAAATAAAAAGGGCTGGGGACACCCAAGCTTGGAGGTAGAATGTCCCTGGATCCAATCCTCAGTATCTACCCCTTCATGCCTTCTATTTTATTTGAAGGCAAGATTAAAATAGAAGGCAAGATTTCTAAATTTGAAGATAATATGCCTGTGTTAAGCAAAGTACTGATCTAGATTATTAGTATTGTCCAATTGTGATTTTCTTCCTTTTAGGAAAAGCAAGGCTGGCGCAGCGAGGCTGGCCTCTGCTGTGCCACGTGTCTCTTGGAGAACGGACAGAGCAGATCGAGACCACACCATGAAGCCAGGCCCCCTGGCTCATGCTAAGCCTTGCAGCCTCACTGAGCAGTGATTTCCTAACTATAGAGTAGGGCTTTCAGGGGTTATTCATGTGAGCATTTCATGTGATCAGGCCTAAAAACCACGAGAGTGACTTGCATAACAGCTACCCAAGGCAAGAGCAATCTTGTATGGTGTCCATCTTTTTTAATGGCACTAATGAAGAAGAAAATATGAAGGAATAGACAGTTGAAGTATGAGTTAGACAAATGTTAATAAATAACATTACACCAGTACTTGGGAGGCTGAGACTAAAGGATCACAGATTCAAAGGCCAGCCTTGGAAACTTAGTGAGACAGTCTACAAGTAAAGAATAAAATAAGAATGGGGGTGTAGTTCAGAGGTAAAATGCCCCTGGGTTCAATCCCCACTACCACAAAATAAACAAACAAGTAAATGATTTACATTACAATGATATCCAATGCTTGCCTTGATACTAGCCATAAAGTAGAAATCTTATTTTCCTTTGTGCTTACTGTTATATTATTGATTTGTGTGTGTGTGTGTGTGTGTGTGTGTGTGTGTGTGTGTGTATGAAGAAACACATTTGGAAATGGTTAAGATGAAGGATCCATGCTGGGAAGTTGGGTAAATTGTGGGATTTTCCATTTTAAGCAAAACCAATTGTACTTCTTTATTACATTGCTGCTTCTTTAAACCATGTTATTTATAAAACAGGCAGCTTTAGAAAACTAGTTCTACAAATGTAGGCTTGGAGGGAATTGAAAGCATTCAACAATGCAGCCCCTCCTCCAGAAATTTACTTATGTTTACGGAAATGTAAAATAAACTAATTTCTTAAATACATTTTCAATAGTTGCATATCTAAAATACAAGTTTAGATTCTGGAAATAAGGATGCCTTGCTTATATTTGTGTTCTTTATGCTGTATGAGAAGAACTGAAGTATCAAGTTTATCAGGAATTAAACTTTTTTATTATTATATTTTTTAAATGAAATTTTGTAATTACCCTTTTTTTTTCTTTTTTATTTCTTTTCCTTTTTGGTATTGGGGATTGAATCCAGGGCATTCTACCTCCCAGCCCTTATTTTATTTATTTATTTTTTTAGTATTGAAACAAGATCTTGCTAAATTTCTGACGCTGGCCTCAAATCTGTGGTCCTCCTGTCTCAGCCTCTCAAGTATTGGAATTACAGGCCTAGATAGATGTAAGCTTCAAATAAACCTTCACCTTTAAATGACCTTGGCCTTTAAGAATATTTTTGGCCTTAGCCAGATGTGGTGGCACATGCTTGTAATTCCAGTACTTGGGAGGCTAAGACAAGATGATTGTAGGTTCAAAGCCAGCCTTGGCAACTTAGCAAGGCTCTCAGCAACCTAGTGTGACCCTGTTTCTAAATAAGATATAAAATTGGGCTGGGGGTGTATCTTGGAGGTAGAATGTCTTTGGGTTCAATCCCCAGTACAAACAAACAAACAAATAAACAAAAATCCTTGGCCTTAACATAATTTATTTATTATTTATTTTCCTGGGGAGTGAATCCAGGGGTGTTCTACCTCCAAGCTATGCCCCCAGCCCCTCCCCTCTTTCTATTTTTTTGCTGTTAAAACAGGGTCTTGCTAGATTGCTGAGAGTCTCACTACATTGGAGAGGCTGTCCTCGAACCTGTGATCCTCCTGTCTCAGCCACCCAAGTGCTAAAATTACAGACGTGAACCACCATGCCCAGCTTTATTTTTTATTTTGAGACAGGGTCTTGCTAAGTTTCTGAATCTGGCCTCGAACCTGCGATCATCTCACTCCCAAATACTGGGATTATAGGCGTGCCACCATATCGGGCCCAGATAGATGTTTTTCACCCTCAAAATTATCTCTTTTCACCCTCAAGATTATACACACACACACACACACACACACACACACACAATTGATTATAAAATTGTGGATTTTCACCTTCAATAATAAACCATTTGAAATTAAACCTTTAAAAAAATTCTTGAGTTGGGTAGATGACACAAAAGACTGTGTGTCCGATTTGGGGATTTTATATGCGGAAATATATTTTCAGTGAGGGAGTTTTCACCTCCAACTTTTATATTAAATTATAAAACGCACTCCACAACTTAGCGAGACCCAGTTTCAAATAAAGAATAAAAAATAGGGCTGAGGGTGTAGCTCAGAGGTAGAATGCCCCTGAGTTCAATCCCCAGTACTGCAAAAAAAAAAATAATAAAAATAAATAAATAAATAAATTATAAAACAAGATTCAAATAAACCTTCACTTTTAAATGATCTTGGCCTTTAAGAATGTCCGTTGCCTTAAATTTATTTATTATTATTATTTTTTTTTACTGGGGATTGAAGCCAGGGGCAGTCTACCTCCAAACTACATGCCCAACCCTTTTTATTTCTTGTTTGAAACCAAGTCTGCTGAAGCTGTCCTCCAACCTGAGATCCCTCTTTCTCAGTCTCCCAAGTACAGTGATGAGGGGCATGCTGCCCTATTGCCATGTTCCCAGCTGGGGAGATTACCAGGAGCGAGAACATGAGGAAATCCTGGACCTCCGTGGCTAGTGACGATCTCCTCACGGCTAAGGCTAGCCACGAGGCAACTGCTGCACACCTGCGCCAGGTCCCTGCAACCCTTTGCAATGCGAGGACGGTCTGCATTCTGCACTTACCATCTGCGGAAGCTGGATGTCTGCGAGGCTTGAAATGAGGGCTTGGCTCAGACCGGCCAGCTCTTTCAGCAAACTTTCGTTGTTCTGTTCGATGAGTTTGTTCTCCTCCTCTATTGTCTTCAAGTTGCTCTCCATAGATGTGATCTAAGACGGAAATAACTTGGTGACGAGAGGTGGAGATTGAAGGTGTACAGAAGGTCTCCCTCTGAAGGGAAACAAATGATTTTCCAACCAAAGCATCAGGCCTTTTGTGGACCTGAATACCACCATGGAAGGTAAAATCAAAAGTGCATTCAGATGGGCCACTCTTGTTAAACTGCTGAATCTGAGGACTGCTGAGTGTCAGGAACCACTATAAAACCCTGCGTCTCAGGAGAGGAAGAGAGAAAACTTCAGACCTGTGGCAATAGAGCTGTTAAGATTAATATTATTATTATGTTGGTACTGAGTATTGAACTCAGGGACATTCTATCTCTGAGCTACACTTTGAGTCTTATTTATTTATTTTAAAACAGGATCTCACTAAGTTGCTGAGGCTGGCCTCGAATCTGCCATCCTGGCTAGAGTTATTATTAATATTTCAAAAACCTTGGGCTGAACTTTGATTTATATTTGTATAAATTTAATCTGGGGATGAGGAAGGCATTATGGAGAAGGAAGAATCCATAAATCATTTAGATTTTTTTTTTTTTTTTTTTTTTTTTTTTGCGGTACTGAGGATTGAACTCAGGGGCATTCTACCTCTGAGCTATACCCCCAGCCCTATTTTTTATTCTTTATTTTGAAACAGGGTCTCCCTAAGTTGTGGAGGGCCTCACGAGGTTAGATTTTTAAAATATAGAATTTGTTCAAGGAAATAGCCAGTAAGATCTGTTTCTAACAAACACTGACACATATAGAGGTGTTCTAGGAAGATCAAATTTAAAAGTTGGGATAAATTTTGAATAAGCCTAAGGATTCCTTCTCTTCGGGACTGTTTGGTTGTGGCATGATCGGCTTTATGTGCTAAGGGAGGCTTCAATACACCAGGGCATGTCGTGAGTAATTCCCTATAGCTGCAGAATACGATGCCCGGGAATGGACCACCCATTCAGACTCAAAGTAACTGTGTAATCAAGAAATACTCAGGGAATCAGGCTATTTCAGCTCAAGGTGTAGAGAGTTGGGTGATCCGTTTCCACTAGAGACCATATTTATTTGAAAGATAACGAATCTGTTGCATGTTTACCTGGGTCTGAAGTTTCATCATATCTGCTTCGATTTTAAGGTTGGATTCATTCAGTTCCTTTATTTCTTCATCCAAATGCCTAATTTCTTCATCACTCTCTATACCTACGAAGAGCCAGACTGTCTTAGTTCAAACTGAAAATGCAAGCCAGCAGCACCTGTGAGTCATTGTATATTTAACTTGCAGTTTGATCATTGAAAATGAGACTTTAGTTTGAAGCATGTCCAGGCAAACCTGCATAGATAGCATCCTGAAAAGGTGGGTGAGAGGGGTTATGGGACCTAATTCTTTGCATCCCAGCATTCCCTTTTCATACATAAAGGCCCCGGGCCTCAGAGGGATTGAAGGAAACCTCCAGAATCATGGACAGAAGCTAGATAACCTGCTCCAGCTGGACTTTCCAGGGAGTTAGTCTCAACCCCAGAGCCACACGTTCTCTTGAACTCACGGGGCTAGGACGGCTGGACCGCACAGGAGGCTGAGTAACTGCGCACCTGCCCAGTGGGCCTAGACCTCATGCCCCACGATTGCAGGGACCCGGGGACGCTGGCAGGTGACACCTAGGAGACTCTCTGCAAGGACTTGGTGAGGAGCACATGTGATTCAGGGGGAACCTGGCCTTGACTCTTGTTCTTGAATGTGGGCAGTTTGCTTCCGCCCTCTGTCTTCTCTTCTGCAGAACATGTGTAACACCCGCTGTGAGGATGGACACGGTACAAGACAGAGTGCTGAACACAGCAGCCACAATGCACACAACTTGTCACTGTTTTAGAGGGGGAGGAGGAGGAGGAAGATGGATGCACTTTAAACATTTTCAGAAGCTGGGAAGGGTATTATTGTTAAGGACGCCATAAGCAAGATCTAAGGGAATCTCAACAGCCCAGGAGAGAGTCTAAAGCAGTGTAGACAATGGAGAGGGATAAATGCAAACCTTCACATTTGAGTTTAAGAAGACAGACTTCCTGAGGGCAGGATGGGGCTTCATTTGACAATTGGTTTGCAAGAGATCTTAGCCTATCCTAGGTAACTACTTTGGAAAATAGCTCAGAACCTACTGCTATGGTTCTCACATGTTGGAAACTTATTTTCCAAAGTCTTATTTGGAGGTGGAACTTTGAGAAGTAATCAGGATTAGATGAGGTCATGAGGGTGGGGTCCCCATGGTGGCACTGGTGGCTTTATAAGAAGAGGAAGAGGGACCTGACCTGGCATGCTTGTTCTTTTCACCATCTGATGTCCTCTGCCATGTTATGACTCAGCAGGAAGGCCCTCACCAGACACCAGCAGGTGCCGAGCCATGTTCTTGTACTTCCCAGCCTTCAGATCATTAGCCAAAGACACTTCTATTCTTATAAATTTCCCAACCTCAGGTATTTTGTTATAGTAATAGAGAATGGGGTAAAATGCCTACTGATGGTGGATCTCACATTTTCGATGATCCAGCAATTCTATTCCTAGGTACACACCCAAGATAGACAGGTGCACTCCTACAACAGGATGTTCACACAAGATGTGCATGGCAGAACTGTTCAGAAGAACCCACCCAAGCCACAAGGTGCCCCCCAAGACAATGCGGATGACTCTATAATGTAAGGAGTAGAGAAAAACAGTCAGTCCTGGAAGTCGTTATACAATGTGATAAAACAGGTGGTTATTTTGTAGGGAGTTAGCACAGATCAGTGAAGAGAGTGTATTACAAAGCTGATAGCACTCTGGACTCTGAGATTACATTAGAAAAATGAAAATAAACCAATATCTAAGATGCAGGCATCTTAGTACCTAGATCAATCAGAATGTGAGTCAATAGCCCGGCAGAGCTTCTAAGAGAGCAATGATGGTTTGGATACAGAATGTCCCTTGGAAAAGCTCATTTATTGGCAATGCAAAAGTGTTCAGGGTGAAATAATAGAAATACGAAGATTCTAACCTTAGCAGTAAATTAATCCATCGATGGACTATAATTTGAATGGATTTACTGAGTGGTGCCATAAGCAAGTAAGGTGCAGCTGGCATCTGGAGGTAGGTTACTGGGGGCATGGCCTGGGGGATTATTTATTTATGTCTCCAGTCTTCTCTCTCTCTCTCTCCTCTCTCTCTCACTCGCTCTCTCTCTCTCTCCTTCCTGGCTACCATGAGCAAGGCAGCTTTCTCCCACCATGCCCTGCCCTGCTGCCATGTTTCTGCCTTGGAGCCAGTCCTCCATGGGCTGAACCTCTGACACCGTGAGCCAAACAAATCTTTGCTCCTCTGAGTTGTTCTTGTCAGGCAATTTGGTCTCAGTGACATAAAAGGTAACTCAGACAAATAATAAGGGCTGGGGATGTAGCGCGGCCAAAGAGTTCTTGCCCTGCATGTGTCGCCTTGGGTTGGATTCCCCAGCAGAAAGAATGAAAGAAGAAAGAAAGAAAGAAAGAAAGAAAGAAAGAAAGAAAGAAAGAAAGAAAGAAAGAAGGAAGGAAGGAAGGAAGGAAGGAAGGAAGGAAAGAAAGAAAGAAAAAGAAAGAAAGAAAAAGAAAGAAAGAAGACAGACAATGAACAGTTATCCAGGATCACACTACAGTGTCTTGGACACAGAGTTTACTCTGCACTGGCTGGCTGTTTCTGGAGAACTCTATTTCATTTCAGAGCACCATCTTTTATTGTCCGTTGTATTGGTAAAAGAATCTTCTCTTAGACAACTGATAGTTAAGAAACAGGGAAGGAAGGATTGAAATATTTGGATTCTCAAAGAAATCAGTATTTGGAGTACAGTCAGAGCTTGGAATTTTTCGGATCTGATCAAGTGAAACATCTGTGGCTATATTTCTTTGACATATCGCTTTTCCTTTCTACTTCCTGGCTGCCACGAGTGAGGAAGCTTTTCTCCACCATTTCCTGCCACCATGATATTTCTGCCTTGGAGCCAGCCACGGATGGAACCTATGAAACAGTGAGCCAAATAAACTTTTCTCCTTGTCCTTTTGCATAAAATTGTACTTCTGGGAGGGATGTTTTCTTACAGAACATCCAGTGAGGCAGATGCAAAGCAAGGATACGCTTATAAAACATGCAGAGCTCTGACGGAAGCAAGCAGGGTGCTGTGAGGACTGTCTCTGGAGGACATACCTCTGATGGGACTTGGAAGCTAGGAAGGAGGCAGGTGGGTGGGAGCAGGGGGAGCATGCTGGGCAAAGGCCGAGGAAGGTGCACAGATGCGTGCCATGGAGAGGAGCTGTGCCCCCAGGACTGGAGCACAGGTGGGTCACAGTGGACTGCGCAGGAAGCTGGATTCATTCCAAGAGCAACCAAGCCAGGGATGGCGTGTAAGTGGGGAAGTTGGTGTGATCTGGCTGACTTTTCAAAAACCTAACTCAGGGTTTTGAGTAGAGAAAGGGTTAAGGGGAGAGGGAGTAGAAGCCAGTGGACCAGTTAGGAGACTACTGCTGGAGTCCTGGCTGAGCCTCATGGGCCCTTGCCCCATGGACTTGGAAAGGGGTAAAGAGAAGGCGATGGACTCCAGATAGGACTCACAGGCAGAACTTTCAGGACTTCTGATGATTGAAGGTAGGGGTGAGAAGGGAGGAATCTGGGCAATGATGTGGCTTTGTTGCAATGCCTGGCACCAGGCTATCTCTGTGATGGGGGACTGGGGAGAATTGGGGGGGGGCAGCTTGCAGGAGGCGGATCAAAGTTTGCTGCCTCAGGTTATGGATGCTACCCAGAAAACTAAGCGAGAGCTTGGGTTGTAAAGACTGAGCTTTTTAGGATTGCTTCCTTGATGCCCAGTGGGTTTGTTGTTGTTGTTGGTGTGTGTGTGTGTGTGTGTGTGTGTGTGTGGTACTGGGGATCAAACCCAGGGGCATTCTACCTCTGACCTATATGCACAACCCTTTTTATTTTGAAAGTCTCACCAAGTTGCCGAGGCTGGCCTGGAACCTGCGGTCTTCCTGTCTCATCCTCCCAAGTACTGGGATGACAGGCATGCACCACCATGCCCATTTATTAGTTGTTGTTAATCTTATGAAGATCATGGGACTGTTGTAATACTACCTTTATGAAATGTTTGTTTAGGAAGTAGAAATAAAACATGTGCACTGCAGTTCCTTTACCTCCTCATAGTAGAATATTAGCCTAGCTAAGTGATGTTGCTGATCAAGAAAACTATAATAACCTTCCAGAAAATATTTTACATAATCACTTAATAATTATGCTTCTTAAAATAGTCTCACCTATAAAAGATCAAGAGAATGTGCTTTCTTTTCACTCAATAATTATAATTTTGCTTGGTAGTAATCTGTGCCTAATTTGTATAATTACTAATTATGTAATTTGCAATTATATTTTCTTTGTATTCCATATAATTATGCAGATGATGTATGTAACTGTATATAGCAGGTGTACTCAACTTACAAGGGAGTTTTAAGTAGTTATTTTTCATATTATACAAACAAAATAATTCTGTTATACAGCAAACAAATTTCATTATTTTTGTTGAGTGAAAGCCTTTTTTTAGAACTTTTATTGGTACATTGTAATTACACATCACAGTGAGGTTCAAAGTGAAACAAACATACATGCACACTGCACTTGACCTGTTTCTCTCTGCATCCCGCCCCACTCCCTCTTTCTTCTTTCCATATGTATTGAATTTTTATTTTTAATTTTTTGGTACTGGGGATTGAACCCAGAGGCATTATTTCTTATTTGGAAACAGGGTCTCACTAGATTGCTGAGAGCCTCGCTAGGTTGCCGAGGCTGGCTTTGAACCTGTGATTCTCCTGTTTCAGCTTCCCAAGGACTAGGATTACAAGCATGCACCACCACGTCCGGCTGAACTTTTATTGTCATATTGGCTTTACACACTAAAATTTTACTTCCTTTTTTATTTAGGGGAAATCATTAATGTAACACTGACACTTTTGTCACTAAAGGCATGAGGAGCGTTAATATCTACAAAGAAATGATGAATCACAATATTTAGAACACACTGTTTTGACACCTGGGAAGAGATAGAAGGACCTACTGATCTAAGAATGGGTCAGCCATCATAGCTTTTACTTTGTTTGTTCCCACAAAGCATAGAAAGACAAGCTTTCTTTTCTGTGCAGGTAGCATAATTTTATACTCAAGGACTGTCATGATCTTGAAAACAATTGGTGTGACAATAAATATGGCATGGGTGGAAGAATAAAGATCAATTCTTCTAAAATAATCATGAATTTTTTTTTCTTTTGTAGATATTTCCTTTGACTCATTATCTAACTCAACTGATTTTGCACAAACAGTTTGTACTTAGTTTCACTTAACATTGTAGTAAAGGTTAAAGTCATACGCACTTTATGTTTGATTGCAATTTGATTTTCATTTTCTTTTTTAACAGCGCCATCATGATTTGGTAGAATGCCACAGGCTTACTGCTTTGCTTTTACCTCTCAGAGGAGAAGCCTGTGAGTTAGAGTTGGACACAGGTGTGGTTAGTGTTCTTACAACAAGGACTCAGGAAATATTTTCTTTATATGCTCAGTTCCAGAAGGAGATTTGCTCTGAATTGACTTATTGTGCTTCTCATAGTGATTATATTCTGTGTTGCTTTTGCTTCTAAGGAGTGGAGTCAGATTTGAGATCCCTGTTTACTGAGTGTGAAATATTTGGGGTGCACATTTGTTTGTTACCCCCAGGCTTATCCATGTTGCCTTCTTATCTTTGACTTTGCTTTGTATCTTTGTTTCAATGAACAATATTTATTATTTATTTATTTGGTATTGGAGATTGAACCTGGGGGTATTCTACCGCCGAGCTACACCCCAAAGCCTTTTTAAAAAATTTTTTTATTTATTTTATTTTTTTGTGGCTGTGGTACTTGGGATTGAATCAAGGGGCATTCTACCTCTGAGCCACACCCCAAGCCCTATATTCTTTTTTATTTTGAAACGGGGTCTCACTAAGTTGCAGAGGGCCTAAATTGCTAAGGCTGGTCTTGAACCTGTGATCCTCCTGCCTCAGCCTCCCAAGTACTGGGGTTACAAGTGTGTACTACTATGCATGGCTTATTTTTTATTTTGAAACAGAGTCTCGCCAAGTTGCTGAGGCTCTTGCTAAATTGCTGAGGCTGGCTGTGAACCTATGATCCTCTGGCTCCTGGCTTGCATTAATTTTTAAATAGCTTTCTTTTATGTCTCTTTGCACTCCTTACTCTTTAAATACTGTTTGAATTAACGTGTTGTGTCAATATACATTAAACAATCCCAATTTTAAAAGTGTTGTTAGGCATTTGAGGAGTGGCTTCCCTGGGAAGATAAACAGTGGGAGTTGTGGGCCAGGGAGAAAATAGGTAGCAAAAGAGACTTCAGATAAATGTGGAGAGGCCAGGAGAATAGCAGATTGGGGGTGAGAGGTGGGGAGGGAAGAAGGAAGATAGAAGAAGGGAAGAGTTCAAATAATGTCAAGTTCATATATCCAGGTCGCTACCAATCTCACTGACACGTATGGAAGGGAGGGGGAATGCAGAGGGAAAAACAGCTAATGCTGTGTGCATGTATGAGCGTGACGCTTTGAATCTCCTATGATGTATAATTATAATGCATCAATAAGAGTAGAAAAAGAAATTACTTTAAAAGAAAAAAGGAAACAGTGAGCAAGGCTTTCATGGAAAAGGCAACAGTCAAATGTCCTCAGCTTGGGCTGGGGTCAATCTTGTGCCAAAGACACCATCAAACCTCTGGAGCAAAAGAATTGCTTAACTATTCTTTCTCAGCTGCATGGGAAAGACCTACAGGCAGGCCTGAGATGGTGCTGATTGGAAATCTTAGGAAAGCACTCAAGACCAAAGGAAAAATGGGAGAAGTCCAAAGCGCGGCTTAGAAGCTCTACATCTCAACTTTGATAAGGGGTTGAAACTGGCAGGCAAGTGGAGGCGGAAATGGAGATTTCATGGCTAAGTCATCCAGAATCATCAGGGAAACGCTCTTTCAAGTGCAGAAGAACAACACTGAGCCTTCACATAGAGATGCCAGAAACTGAGCTTCCTGAAATTTACTGGGGCACTAATACCAGGAACACACATGTGCACATGTGAGAGACAGGGTCTCTGTGATGGAGACCTTCTGCCTGTGTCTCTTGAGCCAGAGGATGCCACTTCCTGAATTTCTCTGTTGGAGATCTTTATTAAAAAGTGAGAGGTCTGGGGTTGTACCTCCACTCTGGAGCATTTGCCCAGCATGTGCAAGGCCCTGGCTTCTATCCCCAGCACTGTAAAAAATAAATACACAAGGAAGTAAAGAGAAACCAAGAAATCATTGTCCAGATAAAGTCATGGTCTTAGCTGCTATCCAAGGAAGCCGTTCTCCTTTATCAGAATTACACTTCACACATGTGCACACTTCAACATGCGGAACCTCTCGGGGGCACTGTCTGGACCGCGGTGGACAGAGACTTACCCCCCGTTGCTTTGAGCTTGATGGTCATTAGCTCCTCAGACACCTTCCCCTTTTTGATAGCTTGTGCATTGAGAGGACATCCAGATAAGCTGCGAGAATAGAATTTATACTAATGTGTGAAATGCTTATTTATTAGAAAAATTAAATGTTCTATTCACTGTCTACGATTGCTGTTTCTGTCTTCCCACTAACCCTAACTCTAACCCTAACCCTAGCCTCTTTGTAGAAAGCAACCAGTAAACATCTACTAAAACAAAAGGACCTCAAGTAGAAAATGTCTTGTGGGATTTTTTTTTTCCCTTAAAGTAGTCATCACTGTGACACATTCATGATTTAGTTCACATTGTCCTCTCTCAAGCCATCGGTGTAAGTGCCTTGGTGTAGGGCAGCTACTCTATTTTCTGCACACACAAAATTATGCGTGTAGATTATGAATCAGGATTGCTCCTAACTGGTCAAAATTGCTGAATCTAGTTCTTCCTGTTTCCCTACAAAGTGGAGTCTAATCTTAACAGAGTGACTCAGATTCACAGAAGTCAAAAGAACTCCCCCCTCTCCCTATGTCAAACTCAGTCTGGTTATGGAAAAACTCATTTTCCTTTAACTGTTCAAATGTCGTTTTGTATTTTAAGTCTCTGCTCTGCAAGGAGCGTGCAGGCAGAGCTGCCAGTTGCGCAGGTGTGTCTGGCAAGCTGGTCTGTTACCCTGTGGTGGTGTCACCGCCCTTTCCACTGAGTCCTCACACTCTTCAGCGGCACTTTCCTTTAATGTCATCTGTTTCATTTAAATTGGGACAATTCGATAATGACCATGTCAAGCAAAAACCAGTTCCCACGGTTTATGATCAGATGATTTCATTGCTCTCAACAGCCATTAGTGCTTTTCCAATTTGGTTGTATCTTTGTAGAAACAATTTTTAGATCAAAATAAATATTATCAAATCAGCCAATTAAACTATTCTCCCTCCCCATAGAAATGTCACAGCCAGGCACAGTACCACACGCCTGTAATCCCAATTCCTGGGAGGCTGAGACAGGAGGATTGCAAGTTCAAGGCCAGCCTGGGCAATTTAGTGAGATCCTGTCTCAAAATAAAAAATTAAAGGGGTGGAGGTGTATTTCAGTGGTTCAATCCCTAGTACCATGAAATGTGCTTCCGATTCATCTATAAAGCAATCATTTCAACCTGAAGTTTGCAATGCTGTGCAAAGTGGAAGAAAATAATCTCTGGAGCAAAGCCTTTAGTAAATGTGGATTATGATTTTTTAAGAATAGTAAATTATTCTACATCAAGATTTTAGGAAGTATGAAAAATAACAGCAGAAAAATGTAATAGTAACAAATATTAATGGGTAATAGCATATATAAAGAGGTTATGTGGTTTGCTCAAATTTGATAAGTAACAAATTATTTTACAGATAAAAAATAATTAGAGCCGGGCGTGGTGGCGCACGCTTGTAATCCCAGCATTCGGGAGGCTGAGACCGGAGGATCCGGGTTCGCGGCCAGCCTCAGCTACCTAGTGAGGCACTCCGCAACTTAGTGAGACTTGGTTTCAAAATAAAGAATAAAATATAGGGCTGGGGGTATAGCTCGGAGGTAGAATGCCCCTGAGTTCAATCCCTAGTACCGCAAAAAAAAAATAAAATAAAAAATAAAAAAAATAATTAGAGGCACAAGCTGAACTCAGAACCTGAGCCTTCTTTTCTGGATGCTTCTCACTGTCAGTAGTGGCCAGGACAAGCTTCCTTAATCTTATTTCTTTTTCTGGAGAGTTTACACAAGTTTTTCTTGTTTCGTTTTCCCATATTATGTTCTAAGATCACAAATTGGTGAACATTGAGTTGGTAAACTGCATATTTAAAGGCGAATGTTGTAAGTCCATTTGTAACATATTGGATAGACAATCTAGGACACTCCAGCCCCCCAAAATTCTGAATTTCCAGGATGATGTAGTGTTGTAAAAAGTTAACAAAGCACCCATCCATAATTACCTGACTTAGAATCAAAGTACATAGTTAAGTTGTGAAAATGAGGTTTGGTTTCAACAGTGCCATTTGATGTTTATTTTATGTATTCAAATCTAATTATATTTCAGGATATAAAAAATCTTAAATAAAAAAAATGATCAGGAGAAATGTTTTAGAGTTCCCTCTTTCTTTTGAAGATGGATTTTGGCAGTTCTGGGGTGTAAACTTCAGGGTTTGGGCTCCATACTGGAAAAAGAGCAAAAAGTATGTTTATGTGCTTTTGACCCAATCTAGCAATGCTAAGCTGTGTCTGCATTTGCCTCCTTAAAGCAAATGGCAGGTGATACAATTTATATCACACTTGCTTTGTGATTTTCATTTCTGAGTATAAAATAATGATTTAAATGCAGAATAAAACAAGGTGACTATGGGGAATATGAGCCTGCATTTGAAGGTCATTAAAAAATAAAAACTGGAAAAGTTCGAGTTTTCTTGTAAACTGGTTTTAGTGGCCACCTGGAAACAAGCCATTCCTCGAGGGCTCCATTTTCGGACACCTTGATCTGCATCTTTCGAACTGCACAAAGTATCCAAACGCTGCAGCTTTTCTCTGCCCCTGCTCAGGATCAGAGAATCAGAGGCGCCTTAAAGCTTTGCTGGGTTTTAAATGAGCAGCATGCCCAGCACCAGACCAGAGAAACATATCCTGAATCTTCTAGCTTTTTCCCTTTAGGTAGAATATGAACCCCAAAGCTGGACCAAGATCACTCTTGTCCAACCACGGGCTCGGTAAATACACCACACTCGGTGATAAAGGACTTGAGTCCTTCACATCGTGGAGCTGTGGAAGTCTCTCTAGAGCTCCCTCCATCCCACTGTACGCTTAGGGGTTGCTAGGCCATTTCCTTCCTGGCTTCTGCGTAAGAGTCGCATCTTCCCAGCAGCAAAATAACTGCAATTTTGGCCTGAAATTCAGCAAATGCGTGAGAGGAAGCGAATGATATAAATATGTAAAGTGAAAGTTTACAATTATATAACATAATAGACTAGATATCACCACTTGGAACTGAAGCGAACCATGAAAAGACTGATTCATTTAAAAATAGCAGCATGCACAATATTTTAGAATACAAAAACCAAATGTACAGCTTTCTAGGGCACTTGATACTGTGTAGTGAATTTTCAGAAAAAGAGAAAATAACTTTTTTGGTTCTTGACTAGGCAAATATCTATTTAGCAAGATTTTGTAATGCTATTGAGGTGGAATAGGAAAAATAAAAGTAATAGGTAGAAAGGAGACAGTGAAGGAAAGACTGGAGCTTTAAATCTAGAAACTCCATGATGGTCCTTTACCCTGAATGTCTGTCCAATAAATCTTAAAATACTATATATATATATATATATATATATATATATATATATATGTGTGTGTGTGTGTGTGTGTGTAATATATATGTGTAATATATATGTGTAATATGTATATACATATTATATATTACATATATATATATATGTAATCTCCAGTGAATCATGTGCACACACAATCTATTTTTAGACTGTTCAAAGAGGTCTAGAGAAAGATATTCAAAGCCCAATGAGATGGCTACAGTCTGAGTGCTCTCCATCAACTAGATAATGTCAGCCTGAAGAGTCCAAGAAGAACCAGACCCCTGCCACCTGCTCTGTGTTCCACAATCAAAGAAATCCAATCGTTAGGCAGAAACCCTATCTCTCAAGTTTCCTATTCACACAGCTTCCTTTAAAAGAAGAATGACGCTCCCCTAAAAGACTGCTTTCTCATTTTGCAGGTGGTCTCCATTAACCCCCGAATGTGCACCCCCTACTTTCCTAAATAAACCTCTGTCTTTGTCTCTGACCAGCTAATGCTGAAGTTCTTTTCTGCCACAGAAGCCAAGGACCCCACTGGTTCTGAGGTGAGCTCCCCCTCACCAACATTGAGAACTCCTTTGAAGAATTATCGTGACTCCTGAAACAGTAATGATATCTACAGTGCTATAATTAATGCCTCTCCCAAAGCAACCTAAAGGATAACCAATTACAATAGTACAAAAAGACAGAAAACCAACATTACCTTCTGTGGGTGACAAAAACGTTGTTGACATGGCCCAGCCCGTTGCAGCCTGGCAGGGGACAGTGAGGCAGTTCTTGCTTATTCAGTTTCCAGGAGAGAGGGGAGCCACTGAGAGGACCCTCCTTCTGTCTCTTGGCAGCCAGAGGACAGCCCGAAGCTGTGCGGTGTGATGTGTATTTACCTGATATGTGGCCCTGGCCGTCACACCCTATCACCGGACATCTAGAGAGAGACACACGGAGACTTTATGAGCTGGGCAAAGACTGCTACAACTCCACACTGTCATGGTTTAGATATGGGTGTCCCCCGGGAAAGCTCATTAAAACATTCAGAGGTGGAAAATTGAATCGGGGCTCTAAACTCATTGGTGAATAAATCCACCGAAGGACTAATAATTTGAATGGATTTCCTGGGTGGTGACTGGAGGCAGGTCTCTGGGGTGTGGCCTTGGAGACTCTGTCTGTCTCTGGCCACTTCCTGTGGCTCTCTCTGCTTTCTGGGTGCCCTGGGATGAGCTGCTGTCCTCTGCCACACTCAGGGCTACCATCATGTCTGCTTGGAGTCAGCCAGCTATGGACAGACTCCCTGAAACCAGGAGCCAAATAAATGTTTCCTCTTCTATGTTGATCGTGTCAGGTATTATGATCACAGTGATGGAGAGGCAGACTAAAACACACACCACCCAGGGGACAAACTGAAATCACAGACTTCTAAAAGACCGGACCATACTGTTAGTAGTAACAACAGTCCACAGGCTCCGAGCTAAGCAACTGTCATACATTATATCTTCAATATTCACCAAGAGCTCCTCTGGCAGAGGGTATTATTATAGGTGGGGAAAATAAGGCTTTGAGGGCTAGACCACTTGTCACCCATTTTTCAGGAAGTGAAGCCAAGTTCATGTCTGCACCTCTTATCTTACCTCTAGAGTCAACTACATTAGTACTGAGTTATGTTGTTTCTGAACAAAGACCATGAGTATAAAATGTTAGCTGCCCTGATCAACCTTACACAGCATATTGATCATGGTACTGGGATTTTGGCTTGCAAATGTTTAAAACTTGTACTTACAAATGCTGTAGGGTAAACAATTTAAATTTCTATTTGTATAGAGCATCACCCAGGGCCTGGTAGCATATTTCTTAGAAGAGGAAATTCAACTTAGGTCCAATTTCATCTTGTACAAAGTTAAAGTCTTGGGGGAGTGATGCTGTGTTGCTCATTCTGTCACACTTCCTTGCAAACAACTGGAGAAAGGATAAATATCCGTTTTCTCTTTCATTGTCAAGGACACGTGGAATGTTAGCTATGAATGGAAACATTTTCTGGAACCTCCAAACAACCTGACCCTTGCTTTACTAGTCCTGGTTTTCAGCAGGGTGCCCCTTCCCCGGAGCTCAGCTATGCTCAACTGCAGCCCACCCAAGGCTCCTCCAACGTGGCCATCAAGACCTGAAGACTGGGAATGGAACCCCCATACGACCAGCTATAGCACTCCTGGTGATCATTCCAAAGGAATTAAAGTCAGAATATTTAGTGATACATGCATATCCATGTTCATAGCAGCAGCATTCACAATAGCTGAACTATGTAACCAGCCTACGTGTCTCAACAGAAGAATGGGCTACAGAACTGTGATATATACACACAATGGAATTCAGCTACCAAGAGGAACAAAATCGTGTCATTTGCTAGAAAATGGATGGAACTAGGGAATATTATGCTAAGTGAGATCAACCAGTCAGAACGTCAAGGGCTGAATGTTTTCTCTCATATGTGGAAGCTATAGAGAAATTGGGAAGTAAAAGGGACTTCAGATGAATGTGGAGCAAGACCAGTAGGAGAGAGGAAGGGGGATAGGAGAGGGGAAAGAGGAGACTTGAAGGACAGTTCAAACAATCCTATGCGCATCTGTGAAGCTATCAATACAAGTTTCAGTATTATGAATGGGGGGGGAGGGAGCGGGGTGGGATGTCGAGGGGTCTGCACAGGATGCTGCATGCATGTGTGCTGTTATAACACTGAACCTCCATATGATGGATTGTTACAATAAAGGTATATACACACGTAGACAGCTGCCCCAAGTGGCTCTACTGTTGCACTTACTTAAGTTCAGGGTCTTCTTTTTCCTCCTTGGTTGGGGTCACTTTGACACCACCTTTCCTAGCACGAGGGCAGCCGGACAAGCTAAAATATACAAAGTAACAAAGAACAACTCAAAACACATGGTGTCACATGGCACAGCCCGCAGCTAGCTTCCCGGGCAGAGGTGGCGTTGGTCCTACCTTCTGTGGGAAGCATAGTTTCCAGTCACATGCCCAGAACCATCACAGCCTGGGGTCGGACACCTGGAAAACACAGGAATGGGGCATGGACTCAGGTTAGGGGGGCAGGGAGACTAGATACGTGCAAACAGAATTCAACAAGACAAGCCACATTTGTGGGACTCTTTGCTTAAATATACTTAGCTTTTGGTTAAGAATTCCTTCCTCCACTCCCCTCCCCTTCCCTCCTTCCTTCCTTGCTTGTAGTGGGGATTGAATCCAAGTACTTTCTACCTCTGAGCTACATCCCCAGCCCTATTTTTTTTAATTTATTTTGAAGCAGGGTCTTGCTAAGTTGCTGAGGATCTCACTAAATTGCCTAGGCTGGTCTTACATCTGTGATCCTCCTGTCTCAGTCTCCCAAGTATTGGGATTTCAGGAGTGTGTCACTCACTGCACCCAGATGTTTTTTTAAAAAAATTAAGACATGGAACTACCAAGTAAACAACATACTACCTGTCATATATTGTATATTTGTCTGTCTGTTTTTGAATCTTCTGTCTGAAGAACTTGAAAGTCAGCCCACAAATTACTGCCAGGCATCTGCCCACATCATGCAAAGTTCCTATCTTTCATATAGGAAGAACAGTTTCCCAGATTGTTTTAATGAATAATTTATTTTCTCTGGTATGCTGTCCTACAGTGATAACCCGTTAATTTCACATGAACCGCAGTAGAATATGTGGACTCTAGAGACTAGAACATTAGTACAACTATCAGAGAACTTAAACAATTTGTACCTGCTCTGTCCTGCCTCACGGCCCAAATTAATTGGTCTTTGGGAAAATCTACCAATAACTATTATCAACAATCCACCGTTAAATTTTTATCTACTTGGGATGCTGATTAGAAGTGGGTTTCAAAATACTCTTGAATAATACATTTATACAGATTTTCATCTCTCTGTTGCCTTTTAGAAATCCCCATGAAGACAGGGGTCATGGCAAAATGTCGCTCTCCCGCGGTTCTTGCACAGGTTGGCCTCATTTATTATTTCACATCACGGCTCCCTCTGGCCTGAGCTTCACCCAAGCCAGACTTCCATCTGAGAAAAGCAACGATTCAAAGAAAACTGTGGATACTCCCTTTCATAGAGTGTTTTTCTATCCAATCCTAAGGCATGAAATAGAGAGCAAAATATATATATATTTTTTTAAATGAAATAAAAACCCAGCACACGTTTCTTCAAGCTAACTGGAGAAACTGGCATTGACTCTTTAAATAATCATTTAAAGACATAATATGTATTCTCTATTGTAAGACAGGCTTACATGCTTATCTTTACCTATTAATATTTTTTAGTGAAATAGTGTTTTACTAGTATAGTGCAATTATGGAAAACCCCAGTGCCAAATGATCTTTGGGGGGATTCTTTTTGAATATCTAAATAAGAGGTCAATGAAATGTACTTTCCCTTTGTATAAAAAAACAAGATATTACTTATTAGATGGCCGCACAAGACCTGTAAATATGGAACAGTGCAACGGTACCACTCAATCTCTATGCTTTCAATAGGTTACGAACTCTTTTTGTGAAATAATGTTTAGGTTAAGAAACTGATAGCTAGCATTAAGATGTGACAGAGTAGCAGCAATTAAGATACTCTGCTACATCTTATTTTTCAATCCGTTATTAATCTCTACTTAACATTCTTATAAACATACACACGTGTGTGTGTGTGTGTGTGTGTGTGTGTGTGTGTGTGTGTGCCTGTGTGTGGTAGTGGAGATTGAATCCAGGGGCATTCTACCTCCGAGCTACATCCTTAGCTCTATTTTATGTTTTATTTTGAAATAGGGTTTCACTAAGTTGTTAAGGGCCTCACTGAGTTGCTGAGTTGCCTCGAATCTGGATTCCTCCTGTCTCAACCTCCCAAGTACTAGGATTACAGAACTGTGCCACCACGCCCAACTACATTCATATATATATATGAATATATATATATATATATATATATATATATACATTTTTTTGGTGTGGTACTGGAGATTGAATCCATGTGCATTCTACCTCTGAGCTACACTCCCAGCCCTGTTTTATTCTTTATTTTAAAACAGGGTCTCACTAAGTTGCAGAGGGCTTCATTAATTTGTTGAGGCTGGCATCAACCTACGATCCTCCTGCCTCAGCCTCCCAAGTACTGGGATTACAAGCATGCACCATGACACCCAGCTTACATTCTTCTATTTTAATCTAGAAAAATGGTAGTCAATAAAATGATTTCTAGAATTTGTGCTGACACAATAAATTGTACTTAACACTTTGAAGAGGAGAAATGTTTATTTCACAGTTCTCTTTGCTAATTCTGGCAGTAAAACTCCAAAAATTTTTATTAGGTCACTATCAATGGTATAAAATGGATTATAACTTTTATTATACTTAACATGTAATACAGCAAAATATGAAAGTAGACAAATGAGAAATTTGGAACAAAATAAGATAAGACTAGGAAATATATAATCAATAAGTAAATTTTAACACACGCATGACTTTGAGATCTTATAGTCGAGGTGGAAATGACCAAAATTGTATTTAGGATCCAAAAGCAAAGGCAGTTGCAGGATTTAAAATGCCTATTAGGAAAATATTACACAGTTTCCTTAGAATTAGGTGATAGAAGTGCTTTGTCACACCACAGATCTGTTTTAAGTAAATAAATTCTGAAATTTTCAGAAAAATGTATTGTTTAGTGATTACCTCATTCTCTTGAAATGACAAAAATACAAGGCCCCTAAAGCAAGCAAATTAACTAAATTAAATTACAGTAATTAAAAAAAATAACATTATTCCAATTTTTTGGTTAAAGAATTTAAAAAAAAATAACATTATTCCAATTTTTTGGTTAAAGAATGCTTGTGTGTGTGTGTGTGTGTGTGTGTGTGTGTGTGTGTGTGTGTGTGTGTTACTAGGGATAGAGACATTTTACCTCCAAGCTACGCCTGCAGCCCTTTTTCATTTTTTATTTTGAAATAGGGTTTCACTAAGTTGCTGAGGCTGGCCTCAAACCTTTGACCCTCCTGTCTCAGCCTCCCAGGTACTGGGATTAAGGCGTGTGCCACCACATCAGCTTTGTAATCATTTAGTTAGTACCATTTACACTGGGTGATCACAGTGACAGGGCATGTGTAGGGCCCCACTAGGGGTGAAGGCAGGGAGGTCTTGCCTTCTGATGCTTACTTGAGCTCTTGAGAATTCGCAGCCATGAGAGACTTCAGAGTCTTATCTGCCAAAGGACATCCAGAAACACTACAAAGGGAGGAGAGAGAAAAAAAATCCACATAACACCAACATGTGCAAATCTGATTTGAACAGCATCCTGAATTTGTGGCATGTGTTAGATTCCTGGTGATTGGGGATTGAAAAAAAAAAAAGAAAAAAAAGGTAACTGAGTTTGAATCTGGCTTTCTACTCTAATGAGCCTGGGCTTGTGGGCACTTCAATTATTTCTTGTGAACTCAGATTTGCTAGTTATCGAATGAAAGGCTCTAATCCAACAAGACTCCCTGATTCTGGAATTCAGTGATACAGTGATTATAGACGAGCTCCTTCCCACTGGAGCAGAGGGTCATGATGGCTGAAAAGTTTAAACAGGTGCCCCAGAGGAAAGCAAATCAGATGATAAGAGGGTGAGCAGAAAGATTCAGCCCACCTTTTGCCTCGTTTCCAAGCGCACTGACGTGTTATCTGTCTAGGATAGGAAGTGCCGCTTCCACCAAGTGAATGACCCTCTCTGATCACTGACGTCTTCATTCAGGGCTACACAGGACCAAAGCCTGACCTGAATCCTCATTTTGGTTTGTAATCTGGACTAGAAAACCATTTGGACCCAGAGTCGTGATTTCTATAGGCTATACTTTTATTTCTGAAAAACAAAACCCAAACCCAAGTAACTCATTCTCCATCTCCTGATCCAGGGGCTATCTCACTAGAAAAGAACAAGGAGGACAATATTTGCAACAGAGCAGAATGAGGGAACCCTGTCTGCACAGGGGGCCACTAGGTACCTGCGGTGAGAGGCATAGTTTCCTGTGACATGGCCGCTTCCATCACATCCTGGCGTTGGACAGCTGTGTCAACAGAAAGGTACACTGTTAAAGCAAGTGCATTTCACAGTTTCACTTACTCTGTTGGGTAGATTATGATGTAGCTTCTCTCTTCAAGATAAATAAATATTGCATAGGACACACAGAAGCTAGTGAATTAAGGATTTATATAAGAACCAGTAGACTAGCTAACAGGAAACTAAGACATTGTGCTTAATTACTTCCTTTAGTTATCTATTTCCAACATCACATTCAATTCCTTGACTCAAATAAAGTAGGAAAGTGATCTTAACGTGTATATCCTAGTTATGCTGTGAGCCAGGAACCCATGGTGTTCTCTTTCTTTGAAAACATAAATGTTATAAAATAATAAACATTAGCATTTGGGAGGCTGAGACAGGAGAATTGTGGATAGGAGGCCAGCCTCAGCAACATAGCCAGATCTTATGCAACTTAGTAAGATCCTGTTTCAAAATAAAATAAATAAAAAGTGCTGGGGTAAAGCTTGGAGGAAGAATGCCCCTGGGTTCAATTCCCAATACTAAATAAATAAATAAACAAAATAATTAATTAATTACCACATGAATGATCCCCAGTACCAAACAAATAAATAAATACATGGATGAATAAATAAGTAAACAAATAAACAAACATTATAAATCCTTGGTATATAATGATATCATATTTTATGAATACTGGCACCAATTATATGATAGATTCTAGAAAAGAATATTTGTGAATCTTTAAGAGTAAGGCAGCTGGGAGTAGTGGCGCATGCTTGTAATCCCAGCATTCGGGAGGCTGAGACTGGAGGTTTCTGGGTTCGAGGCCAGCCTCAGCTACCTAGTGAGGCACTCTGCAACTTAGTGAGACCCTGTTTCAAAATGAAGAATAAAAAATAGGGCTGGGGGAATAGCTCGGAGGTAGAACACCCCTGAGTTCAATCCCCAGTACCGCCAAAAAAAAAAAAAAAAAGAGTAAGGCAACCTAGTAGCCTCATAAACAATTTAGGAACTACAACAACAATAAAAGAAAATCTTTGACTGAAACGAAAACTGACATTTCAGATGGAAAAGTTGCTGACAGTACAGAAACAGGCAAGAAGTTCAGTTAGAAAAATTTGGGGCAATTTTACCCTAAAACTGTTAATCCAAGCAAGCCAATCCCTAGTTCAGAATTAGCTCAGGAGACCTGCAGGCCACGTGCCAGAGGCGCTCCACCAGGATCTGAGCCCCTTCTTCATTCCAGCTCAGCCCATGTCTCGAGCTTCTTAGGTGTGTTTGAAAAACACTGCAAGCAGGTAGCTATCCTTAGAATGTTCCTTCCACAATTAGTGGATTCCTTGGTTTTTCAATCGTTTAATTTCCTCTGACGCTGTTAGGACATCACTCATTTAGAGTAAGGAGAATGGCCCCAGCTTGCGGGGAGCTATTTATGGCAGCTTTTAGAATCGGAGAGAAAAGTCAGCCACATCATACGCACCTTTGATTTCCTCTGAAATACTGCCCAGAGTGAGGGCTTGTCTACATATGTCGACTACAGAATTTGGCCTTTTGTATACTTTTATCTGTGAATTGTAATTGTACATCATAGTGAGACTCAAAGCTAGGTGGCCACACACGCACACGGCACACTGAGTATTGGGATAGAGGAACAGCATTGCAGGATTTTCTAAATTATCACTGTCTATGTATTTTTCCCTCTGCAAACTACTTTCCAATCCTTTTTAGGTGAGCTAAATAAAATATAAGCTCTAGAGCCTCCCAGGGATGTTTGGTTCTCAGGGCTTGATCCAAACCAAATCATTAACTCTTCCCTTGTTTCTCCACATGGGCAGAGCATCAGAAAGGAAAGCGTAGAAGATAAAATATATGGAAAATTAAAGAAAAAATTAGCAAGGATTAAATTTGGTCTGAGTTACTCTGCTAGCACTGTTCACCCAGTAAATGCAGACAAATCTTTTCTGGCTGTTATATGTATGTTATATGTTATATGTATCCAGGGTGTGAGAGGTGCATCAACTGCTTGAGAATTCCCACTGGGGAAGTACATCGCCACCTCGTGTTTTACAACAGCACTGCTTTTATTTTATTTCATTTCTATTTTTAATTACTTACATTAAATTGCCAAAAAAAGTCACAATGATTTTAAACCAGTTATCTATAAGTTACCTATGAAGTAGAGTAAAAAACGCACATCTAATTGACTTGTAATTAGGTTTTTACAAGTTCGTGGTATAAAAAGGTCAAAAAATAAAGAATTAGTGGCAACATTGTAGTGGGAAAAGCTTCTGCTTGGGATTCTTGTAGCTAGATTTAATTCCAAATCTACAGTGAAAAATAACATGTGCCAATACCAGTTGGCCAATATATTCTGGAAAGGTTTGCTTGTGAAAATATCAAAATGAAACAAAGGAAATTAGCTAATTCCCTCAGTAAGTGGTACTCAGGTTCTACAAAAATTCTAGGATAGCTTCTTTTACTGTGTGCGGTACTGGGGATTGAAACCAGGGGCATTCTACCTCTGAACTACACCTCCAGGCCCTTTTATTTTTTGTTTTTGAATCAGGGTCTTACTAGGGCGCTGAGAGTCTTGTGAAATTGCTGAGCCTGGTCTCAAACCTCCCAAGTACTGCAATTACAGGTGTGTGCTACCATACTTGCCATATGATAGTTCTCAAAATAAAAAATATTCCATTCTTGCTGGGTGTGGTGGCACACGCCTGTAATCCTAGTACTTAGCAAGCTGAGACAGGAGGGTTGCAGGTTCGAAAACACCCTCAGAAACTTACTGAGGCTCTGTTTCCAAATAAAAAAATAGTAATAAAATAGGTACAATGCTCCTGGACTCAATCCCCAGCACCACACACACACACACACACACACACACACACACACACACACACCTATTCTAACCAGTTTTGTGTTAAGAAATTAAAGTATAATTATCATTTATTGACACTATGAAGTCAATAAAAGTTTTATAAAAGTCTTTTTACAAAAAGGTTTTGTTTTATAGAAGTCTCACTATAAATGATAATATCCATCAGAACATCTTGTCTGTAAAATACGTGAGCCATTGTGGTCTCTGAGAGAGTTAACTACCTCTGACTTCATCATTCCCACCCCCACCCCAAGGAAATTGTTCAAAATCTTTGGAACTTTTTCTGTTTTTATTTATCTTTGTATCATGAGCAAGCAGTACCCATTAAAAAATAATCACACTTCATTTTTCTAACCCAAAATGGCATTGCACATTAATCAGCAATCCTTTATATGGCATCTAGATCAAAATGATTTGGAATAATTTCCAATAATCCACCTTCAAAAACGGACATTTCTGGCGATAAATTAAAACATACTGTGGGAAAGGAAATCTGTGCAGAGTGAGCTGGATTAGCAGGAGCCTCGCAGGAGGCAGGCCCGAGTTCTCGGTGCAGAGGCTGGTACAGTAGCTGGTGGTGACCCCTGATAAAGAAGGGTCTGGAAAGCTGGGTCAGGTTGGGGTCAGGCTGGGGTGAGGAACCCAGTGGCGGGAAGCCCTCTCAGGTAAGTGACATCTGGGAGAAGAGTGGAGGGAGGAGAAGATGAGGCTACGGTGGTCGTGGGGACAGTAATTGCGAGGAACGGAGGCAGAGGCAGGTGCCTTCCAGGTGTGGGGCAGGGAAGGGCAGGGCTCACTGCCCCTGTGGGCTGGGGAGGTGGGGAGGTGCACCCGAGGTCTCAGCGGGGGACCCAGCAAGCACAGGTAAGGGGAGAGAAGAGACCTGCTCCAGTCTAGGACTGGAATCCAGTTGGGTGGAAGAAAAGCCCCACCGAGGACGGTGGGTTGGACCATGGAGGAGGGCCTCCTGCCATGCCGTCTGGCAGAACGGGAGGACCAAGGACCGACATCCAGCCTGGGGATGGGGCCCCGAGGAACTTAACCAGAACCATGAGAGTGAAAGCCGAAGGTCCAGGAAGGAAACCCAGAGGCACTATGGGAAACTGTGCTGAGGAGTTTAACTGTTAAAGAAAGCAGACACACAAAGTCCAGCTGCGGAGTCTGCTAGGTCAGGAGAAATTCTTACATTCATTTTTAATGGGGGAAAATTTTAATGTATTTTGTGCAGAGGTATACAGAAGAGAGGGTATGGGTGCTGGCATCTGAGTCGTAAAAGTTACTCTCACCCGGAAACCGTCATTAATTTGGCACCTGTAAGTGCATTTGTATAGGATGTGTGTGATTAATATTTAATCATTAACATGTGGAAAATATTTTCCTGCATTTCACTTACTCACTAGTACATAACTAGAACTTATTGTCTTCAGATGCCCTTGTCTGTATTTATTTTATTTTTATTTTTTATTTATTCATAAAAATTGTACCTATTTAGGGGGTACAAAGTGATGTTTTGATATGTGTATGCATTGTACAATGATCAAATCAGGGTAACTGGTCTTTAAATACTTTGGAATCAAAGATCCCTTTACCACCAAATAAAAAAAATTAAATTAAAAACAAAAAACAAAGAGCCCTTTACCAATCCATTCCTTATCTAAATAACAATTTGCATGTGAGTGTTGCAATCTTAGACAACAGGAAGTCAAGCCTTAGGTGCTCTGGGGTCAATGCGTTCAAGTTGAGAACTCTTGGTCCAAACATGCCTGTGTGTGTGTGTGTGTGTGTGTGTGTGTGTGTGTGTGTGTGTGTGTTACTGGGGATTGAGCACAGGTGTGTTCTACCACTGAGTTACAGCCTCAGCCCTTTTTATTTTTTACTTTGAAACAGGGTTTCACTAAGTTGTCCAGGCTGGCCTCCAACTTTTGATCCTCCTACCTCAGCCTCCTGAGTTGCTGGGATTATAGGGGTGTGCCAGCATGTCTGATTAATTATTATATTTTATTTTGTTTTTTAATCAATTGGTGCACACTGAATGTTTACTGACTAAGTTAACTGGACAAGCCAAGATATTATTACCCCCAGACTGTGACCTTGAGTCTCTTAATTCCAGAATCTTCCACTGCTCAGCACTGGACAACACTTACGTGATTAGCTCTTTTTTGAGATCTCTGGCATGAAGCTTGGGTTTAGGACTTGATATGGAGGCCTCTCCGGGAAACGTTTTTTCCTCTAAGTTTTCTAGGGAGTTCACTGGGTCTTTCTGGAAAAAGAAAAAAAAGAAGAGAGAGAAAGAGAAAGAAAGAAAGAAAGAAAGAGAGGAGAGGAGAGGAGAGGAGAGGAGAGGAGAGGAGAGGGAGAACAGACATTAGAGAACTCTGAAAAGACAACTGGATATGATGTTATTGGAGATAGGTTTGAGTTCTGGCTTAAAGATAAAGCTGAAACACCCCAAATGATTCATATATGAAATAAATAAGATAATGAATAGAAGGAATTGTTTATCCTAAGTGAGGAACTAGAAATTATAATCGAGGAGGCATATCCTTAGGAAGTTCACATCTGGGGATGCTCAGAACAGGGGGCCCAAAGAATGGTTCCTCTGTTTACAACACACCCAGCAGGCATCTGGGGCCATTGCGAGGAGCCGCACACTCCTGAGGGTCTCCTGATGAGCACAAGCCCAATGTGTGTCCCCTCTGGGAGAAGGGGGTTGGAGGAGGAGTAGGGAGCTGAGGTACACTGGAGAGGGAAACTGATCAAACTGTGTTTTTATATGTGCAAATGGGGCACAGTGAGACTCACCATTCTGTGTAATTGTGATTCACCAAAATACAAATAAAAGAAAAATTGGGAACGAGAAAGAAAAGTTCACATCTTAGCAAATATAATTACAGAGGCATTCCTTCAACAATGCAATCAAGTGAATATGTTAGTATGCTTCCAGTTTTGTTGTACAAGAAATACTTCCTAGAGAACAGAGGAACAGTTCCCTACATGCCCAGCAGTCACACTGCGAAAATGAATCCCACAGTGTTTAAAAGAAGAGGAAGAGGAAGCTGAGGCTAACAGAATGCTCATTATCATATGCAAGCAATTAACATCTTAATTGTTTTAAATATGTAATGGATGAGGCCACAGCATCTAGGCATTTAATTTCATTTTTCTGGATAATTACTCTTTTTTTTTTTTTTTTGGTACTGGGGATTGAACTCAGGGACATTCTACCTCTGAGCTATACCCCCAGCCCTATTTTTCCTTCTTTATTTTTGAAACAGGGTCTCACTAAGTTGCGGAGTGCCTCACTAGGTAGCTGAGGCTGGCTGTGAACCCGGATCCTCTGGTCTCAGCCTCCCGAATGCTGAGATTACAAGCGTGCGCCACCACGCCCAGCTGGATAACTACTCTTATTTTCACATTGCTTTCAGTTTTTCTTTTCACTATTGCATAGAATTTCTTACTGGCTATTACTAGCCATTTTTTTAAGAAAAAGCTTAACACAATAGGCAGTGAAATCTTAGATCTTAGATCTTAGATATTATCCTTCTGTAAAGTTGATCTAGTATTCTCAACAGATAGTTTAAGTGAGATGATTCACTTGATACATATTAAATAAAATATAGGCAAAGCTGTGCTGTCTCTCTGCTCAGCCCAGTCACATACTACAGAACATGTGGACGTAGCAGCGAACAGTATGAAAGACGTTCAGTCAGGTCCTCAGCATAACGCTTGAGTTTAGCCAGGCTTGAGAAAGGGAGCAGCGCCAATGCTTTGTCCGTATGTGAAGGTACAATCTCACCAACATGTGTGGGGCAGGATGTTAGAGAAACACCCCACGTGCCGTGTGTGTGCATGTGTGACCGCATCACTGTGTCTCACTACAACGTATGATTTCAATGCACCAATAAAAATATTTAAAAATTTTTGAGTAGCTTAATACTGTTCTTCATCCCATAAGGAAGATTTATCTTTCCAGATCATTCACTTACCAAATGAAAGGTCTCACAGAAAAGTCATGATGACTTTCCTCAGTCACATAATTAGCTTACTTGTCCAAAAAACAAAATATTTTCTGGATTTATATTAAAATCAGATTAACAGAAAAATCTTGAAAGATTTTTTTTTCTGTATTAGTTCTCATTCCCAGTGTACTCTAAATCTCAAAAGCACTGGCTTATTTAAGGTGAATAAACTATTACGAGTTGTCTAAAGTAAACTGCATTTAAATAAATGGATATAAAATACTATGGCATAATATAATTTTCATGACAATGAATCTGTATTCAAAAGCAACAGAAAGTCAAAATCTCTGGTTTTTCTCAACCAAATAAAAATTCTGAACACTGATATCATCAGCAAAGAAATATAAATTCTTTAATTCATTACTGGGATAACAATTCAATAAATTACTTTACACCTGAGTATGCTGTAGTAAATACATCAGTAAATCATCTCAAGTGATATTATTTTCAGATCATATTAATAGAATCTGGTTTGGTACAATTTCTATCTTCATATTGCTTATAGTGCTGCAGATCCAGTGTTATTTTGTTAATAAATAAAATAGTGGCTGATAAGAATAAAGAGAAATGTACACTTCACAAAAGT
Source organism: Graphiurus murinus (assembly GCA_004027655.1). Classification (NCBI taxonomy): domain Eukaryota; kingdom Metazoa; phylum Chordata; class Mammalia; order Rodentia; family Gliridae; genus Graphiurus; species Graphiurus murinus. Next base: position 41,674 of record PVLC010000911.1, on the reverse strand, counting down.
TGCAGGCGGAGACACAGACAGAAGTGCTATGTGAATGGGAGCCACACCAAGAGAGAAGAAGGAAGCTTTATCTTGTAAAGTTTTACACCACAGAAGATTAAAGTAAACAATTCCTCAGACCTACTTTATTTTGAAACAGTCTCACTAAGTTGCCAGGGGCCTCACTAAGTTGCTGAGGTTGGTCTTGAACCTGTGATCCTCCTGTCTCAGCCTCTCAATTATAATAGGCATGTACCACCACACCCAGTTAATGTCTTGTTTTTTGTTTTTTGTTTTCCAAATAGATGTAAAAGGCAAGTCCAATATTATCTTGGTGTGGAACGGTCTTTTTTTTTCTGTTTAGGTGCTGAACGTTTCACAAAAATGACATGAAGTTAAAAAACCATTTCATTATTTTCTTTATCATAAAATTAAGAACATCTTTCTACGAAGGCAAGTGTGTTTATAGAGGACCATACAAAAGTTTCAGGGCTGAGTCTTTACCTTATGGAAGAGGAGAATGGAGGGGGAGGTTTGGAAGTAATGATCAGTTACAAAAGTGATTTTACTCCACTAAAATTGCATGCAAAATAGTGCTGGCAGGATATATGTCTATTTAAAATTACCTATATGTTATATAATCCTTATATAATTACTATATAGATGCATTTTTTTTTCAGTAGTGGGGATGGAGCTCAAGGGTCCTCTACCACTAGTTATGCCTCTAGCTCTTTTTCTTTTTTCTTTTTTTTTTTTTGCGGTACTGGGGGTGGAACCCAGGGGCATTCTACCTCTGAGCTATACCCCTAGACCTATTTTTTATTCTTTATTTTGATTTTGAAACCGGGTCTCACTAAGTTGCAGAATGCCTCACCAGGTAGCTGAGGCTGGCCGCGAACCCGGATCCTCCGGTCTCAGCCTCCCAAATGCTGGGATTACAAGCATGCGCCACCACGCCCGGCTCTAGCTCTTTTTCTTTTGAGACAAAGTTGCAAAAAGTTGCTGAAGCTGGCCTTGAATTTGGGATCCTCCTGCCTCAGCCTCCCCAGTAGTTGGGATTACAGGCATTTGCCGCCACACCTGGCTAAGAGATATGATATTGAATTTGGCATAATAATGTGTGTGTGTGTGGGTGTGTGTGGGTGAGAGAGAGAGAGAGAGAGAGAGGAGAGAGAGAGAGAGAGAGAGAGACTGGGAATTGGACCCAGGAACATTCTACCTCTGAACTATGCCCCCAGACCTTTTCATCTTTTGTTTTAAAAAAAAGAGTCTTGCTAGGTTGCTGAGGCTGGCCTTGACCCTGTGATCCTCCTGTCTCAGCCTCCCAAGTACTGGGATTACAGGTATGTGCTACCATGCCTGGCATGTGGTAATATTTTAATAGGATAATTATATTGGTGATGACCTTTTATATATTTCATAACTTAAAAGAAAAAAAAAAAACCTTGGCATTCTTCTGTATGCAACTGTCTTGTAAAATAACTCTTTCCCCCTTTTCACATTCCACCCTTGGAAACTCAAAAGGAGCCATTCTTAAAAGATTTCTTAAATTAGTTCTGTCACAGAAGCATTTTATAATGGGCGAATTCCTAAAGAGCAGTGTAGAATAATGAGTAGAATTTGTGAGAATTTTTCCCCAGAATCTAAAGTATCATTTTGAAAATAAGAATTCTCTACTGTGTAAGATGGGGAAGAGAACTGGCGTCCACGTGATGTTTAGAGTCCACATGTGCGACCCAACTCTTTAAGGTGCAGATGGACATTTATATTGATTTCAGTAAAGAGCAAACATGATGGTGACATGAATGGCAGATAATAGCATCTGGCACTTTCAACATCGAAGCCCTGAAATCTTTGGAGAACTGACAGTTGAATGAAGCCGACAGCCCTAGTTATTTCTCAGCACTTTCGAGATTTTTGAGTTTTTTCCAAATTCGGGATTTTTTTTTTTAAGGGGGCATCTGGACAGGCTATTTTGCTGAGAGAGACAGACAATATTTTCTGAAAATTACCTCCAAAATCAAGCAACTGTTGTGCATATGAACTAGATAACAATGAATTAGAAATAACCGCTTGGTTTCAGGCTGTGTGTGTCCTGTGTGCGGCCTGTGGTGCTGGGGAGTGGGAGGCGCCACATTCCGGTCTGCAAACATCCAACACGTCTCTGGGAAGTGACAAGAGTGAGCCGGTCCTGTGGCCACACCCCACGGGGCCTTGCCTGGTGAGGACGCTGCCTCCTCGGGAGGCCCAGACACCTGACCACAGACAATCACTTCATTAGTTGCTTTTTTTTTTTTTTAAATTTCCCTTCTGATTTTCCTTACTGTTTCTTAAGCTTTCTCTATTTTTTTTTCTTTTCCTTCTCTCCATTTCTCCCCTTATCCTTTTTCTTCATGTTAGGGGAGGCCAGGCCTCCTGTTTCATTTCTGTATGGCAAGGACCAACAAGTGCACCCCCCTTTCCCTGACTATCAATTTTCTCTCTTAAAAATGTAATGCTGAACCAGGCATGGCGGTACATACCTGTAATCCCAGGATTTGGGAGGCTGAAATGGGAGGATGGCAGGTTAGAAGCCAGCTTTAGCAACTCAGTGAGACCCTTAGTGAGACATTGTTTCAGAAATAAAAATAGGGTTGGGGGTATAGCTCAGAAGTAGAATACCCCTGGGTTCAATCCCTAGTAAAACAAAACACACACACACACACACACACACACACACACACACACACACACACAGTGTAAAAGATTCCTTGTCCTTATTCTACTTATGCAAGGTACTCCCGCCTACCTCCCCAGCGGGCACCCTGAATACAATCTACTTTTCCAAAATAATACCTATGAGCTTCACCTATGCCGTTTTCAAGATTCAAAATAGCCGAGTGTGGTGGCGCACGCTTATAATCCCAGCATTCGGGAAGCTGAGACTGGAGGATCCGGGTTCGAGGCCAGCCTCAGCTACCTAGTGAGGCACTCCACAACTTAGTGAGACCCTGTTTCAAAATAAAGAATAAAAAAATAGGGGTGGGGGTGTAGCTCGGAGGTAGAATGCCCCTGAGTTCAATCCCCAGTACTGCAAAAAGAAAAAAAAAAAAAAAAAGATTCAAAATATGGAGAGAAATGGTGCTGGGGAGCTACAATGTCAGAGCACTTTTGTCCCCATCTGCCACGGTGTCCCAAGCAACGACTTGCCCTGCGCAGGTAGTGACTGTAGCTCCTAGCTTTGAAAGAGGCCTTGTCAGCTGACACCTTGAAAAGCATTTGGAGACCAAAGCCACACTTAACACCTCCCGTGTCCTCGGTCACTGTCAATGGTGTCTGTTCCCAGCATCACTTCTAAATTCTAGGTTTCAGAATATCAGGTTGAAAACTGCAGCAAAGACTGTCCTGCCAGGCAGAGGTGAGTAAGCCACTCTGAGAAAAACAGCCAGTCTTACACCCCATCCCCTTTCCTGAGTTTGCAGGGAAATGAAACACTGTCACAAATCTATGAGTGCCTTAAAAACACACTCCAGCCCAAGCCATAGAGCTGTCAAAATAAATCCAGTTGTTTAAGGTTGGAAACTAAAGGTAAAATATTTGTTCTGAGACTCATTTTTGGAATCTCTGGGTAATAGGAAGGATAGCTAAAGAGATGGTGAGGGGGAGTCTCAGGATGTAATGTGGACATTGTGACTTAGGGTTCAAAAGTATAGTAAATGTCAAACAGTATAAGATATTCTATGTGAGAATGAGACCCACTTAGTCAGGCATGTGGCAGGTGCCTGTAATCCCAGTACTTGGGAGGCTGAGACAGGAGGATGGCAGGTTTGAGGTCAGTCTCAGAAACTTAGCGAGTTACTCCACAACTTAGTGAGACTCTGTTTCAAAATAAAAAATAAAATAGGCCTGGGGGTATAGCCCAGAGGTAGACTATCCCTAGGTTCAACCCCCAGTACCAAGAAGAAGAAAGAAAGAAAATAAAAAAAACGAAAGGAAAAGAAAAAAAAAAGAGAGAGAAACTCGCTTCATTACCACTCAGGATTGGATCCCTCTGTTGGACGCTGAGTTCCAAAACTGTCGAAAGATTTCTGCTGAGTGTATCGACCAGGGTCCATTCACAACATGATCACATGGACAGGGACAGAAAGCCCAGGTGCCGCCTTGTACCTGGCATTGAGATACTCCCAGAGGTTAGAACACCTGGGGACTGAGACCCTGCACGATTTGTGTGACAACGGAGACACAGCTACAGTTGGTTTGTAAAGCACTGTCCTTTCACGGGTATAAAGACTTCCCTTTAACCCACATCTGCAAGGCTTGCGAGGTATGGACTTGTAGAGGAGTGGGTTCCATGAGCCATGGTGTGACTAGCAATCACCAGTAGTTGGCTGGAGACAAGTACTCTCGATGCCCTCCTTTCTAAAGTGGGGTTGATCCAGCACCTCGACCTCAGTGTGACTGTGTCTTCAGACACCAGCCTTCTTCCTAGCTGACTTCTCACGTCGATTCCAGGCAAGCTGTGCAGAATGGCCAGCTACGGTGACCGTAGCAGATTTCTAGGGATATACATAGATGGAAGTTGGGTGTAGCTCTGGTTTTTGCACACAGGCCTGAGATGGCGGTGGGCACTGGTGGAGAGAAGAGACGAGCTTTTGCCGGCTCTTGACCTTCACTTAAGGTCATGTGCACGGCAGGCATCAGTTTCTCAGGTATTACTATCAAATGTGTGTTCTTTTAATAAGAAGTTCTTCCAGAACGCAGCTTGAGCAACCCTAGCACGAACATCCAAAGTCCAAAATGCCAACAAGCCTTGCAACAAAGTTTGTTTTTTGAAGCATTCTGGATTTAAAATTTTTGGGTTAGGGTGCTTAATTGGCAACAGCTACGTAATTATTCCAAAATTCTGAAAAATTTCCAAATTTGAAACTGGTCCCAAGCCTTTCAGATAAGATATACTTGACCTGTAGTATTAGGGTAATTAGTTACAGCCGTTTCTAGAAACTTTAGGTGGTGTGTGTGTGTGTGTGTGTGTGTGTGTGTGTATTTTACCAGAGATTGAAATCAAGGGCAGTCTATCTCCAAGTTATACCCTCAGCCCTTTTTAATTTTTGTTTGGAAACAGGGACTCATTAGGTTCCTAAGAGCCTCACTACATTGCTAAGGCTGTCCTTGAACCTGCAATCCTCCTGTCTCAGCCTCTCAGATATTGGAATTACAGGTTTGTTGTTGTCGTTTTGGTTTTTTGGTACTAGGGATTGACCCAGGGGCAGTCTACCCCTGAGCTGCACAGGGCAAAGTCTACTCAAACACTGCTGTTGTGTGACGGAGGCCGCCTGGGATCCTGAGGTTTCCTCCTGGTCCCCGTTTGAACAGCCCGTGCACAGTCTGCTCCTCCTCTCTGTCCACAGTGAGTGGCTGTTTGTGCTACTCTGTTATTCAGTGCATTTGGACACAGGTCAGTCCTCCTACAGTCTCTAAGCACAAATGTGTGGCCGAGGTGCACGTGTGGTGGAAATGCATTGTCCTATTTCAAAAAGCTGAAAAAGCTGGTGTATGCTTTTGTAGAAAATGGATCTCAGTCCTTTACCCATATAAACCGACAAGCTCCTCAACAACTTTTTGGACAAACAGGAAATATGATCAGGGTCACACCTGAGCTTTCTAGCTGTCAAGTTTTCATGACATTGAGTTGCCCATGGCTAATCAGGCCAAGTTTGGTGGCTCAGGCTACAGAGCTGAAGGCTAGATGGGCTCCTTCTCTGTCCCAGATTCTGGCTTTTGGGATGAAAGCACCTCTAAAAAACCAAATGTGCAAATAGGTCTTCCTGATTCTGAGATGGATACAACCTAGACATCCACCATTCATGATGTAATGTCTCCAACGACTCCAGCACAGGCCCTTCACAAAGCCCAAGCCACGATTCTACATCCCAAGGTGCTTTCTTGTCTGATTGGATTTCATCTTCAGCCAGCCCTCTGGTCCAGAAAGAATTAGGGAGCTGGTGTTCCAATATTGAGGGTGCATTACCCCTTGGGACAAATGACAAAATCTCTCATGCGGTACAAACAATTGCCACCACGATGGGGATAAAAGTCACCGTAATGACATATTATTTGAGACTTGAGACAAGTGATAGGAAAAGTTGGGTTCATTAATTAATTTTGTATAATGGTTAAAATAATAACTTTATCAAAATTTAAAACAAGGCACACAACTATGGATTATGTGAAAAGGAAAGTCACACTCGGCCTCCAGCTCACTGACTGGCATGTTGAGACAATACCTCTTTGTCCTCCTCTGCCTTCCTGTGGGTTTTGCTGTAGTTGATGGGAGCGTCCCAGCCCTCCTGGTCACAGAGTGCCTGATGGAATGCCGCATTGACCAGAAGGCTGCTTGCTTTGAACGGGGAAGAGGAGGGGGTTGGGATGGTGGTGTTGGAGGAAGTCAGGGGCGAAGCCTTGTCCGGGATTCGGGTTTTTTTCATGCTTAAGTCCAATGTGCCGTTTTCATCCACTTCTATCTCAGCTCCCTGGTATGCAACAGGAAACAGAAAAACCTGTGAGCACTCTGGAGTTATAGCCTAGCCATGTGGGGCTTTTAAGGGATAATTTCAAATATAAGCTTTTATGGAAGTATATCTGCTTTTAAATCTAGCTTTCTGATTTGCATTGGGTAATGTTCAATTCTTAGGCACACTTTTAAGAACAGACCCATTAGTGGGCTTTGTGTTTCTGGCTTTAAACAAAGTAAGCTTAATACAAATAAGATGTTCCAAATACTGAATGGATTGGCTAAAATCGTTTGATATATGTATACATTTTAAAAGTTCAGCTCTAAATCTTCTTTTCTACTTTACAGAATTATCACTCTGAATTCATCCTTTAAAGCATTAACATTTGTGTTTATCAAAAGGCACATATAACTTCCCAACCCCCCAAATTTCAATATTAATGTAACATGAGAAATATGCAAACATAACCAGCTGGAAGAGAATTTCTGTTGGAATATTAGATTAATACAAAGCCACATTCTACTCAAGGTTATTTGAACTGAAAAAGCTTTGTTAGATGGAGAGACAGACAGTGTACACTGAATTTCACCCTGGGGGCCTTTAGGCAGCAGCTGACTGCAGACCGTGGGTTCAAGTCTCATAGTAGAGACTTCAGGGTAACAATTAACATATTAATAAAATAAACATATTTTCCAGACACTTGGTATGAGACTTAGTGCCCCCACTATGCTGCTCCTTGGGATACCTTTCGCTAAGCTTTTTGTTTTTATTATTTGTTAAAGAATAATATCTCATTCTATATCTGGCTCAAGTCCCAGTAAACTGCAAGTGTGTTCTGGGTCTTCTTCAAGGTGTGTACCGTCAGGTGGCTTGGAAGGAGTCCTACATTTCGAGTGTTTCCATGCAATAATTCCCCAGAGCTGGAAGCACATGCCCACCATTTTCCCAGATGGGTTAAATATCACTTTTCTAGTATGATCACTGTCATCTATCAATTTTCCACTAACTTCATGACAATTTCTTTAGTCTTTTTTCTTTTGGTTGGCAACACACAAGTCTTGAGTATATCAGCAAGGTCTCTAACCCCCAGTTACTTCCCCAGGGAAGTAACTCTTCCTTCTTCTACCCACTCCCAGCAGTCACCACTGAGTCACAGCTGCACCTGGTCTGACATGCTGTTTGTGCCCATTGAAAAAAGGAAAAGCACCTCTTCTATTGGCTGTTTCACTGGCAAAGTTCATGTTTTCCATCTCTCACTTTACCAGCTAGATCTGCCGCATTGTATTTGTGGGAGGTAAATACACTTCTAATATGTTGTACTAAGATGCTTTGGCTATATCTTTCTGTCCCTTTTTAGTAAATAGTTTAATCTCCTGTGATAGTTTTAAGCTCTGAATTTGACAGAACAGCTTATCCTGGATAATAATGTAGTAACCACAACATCTTATGCCATCTGTATGATATCAAATACATTTTTATACCAGCATTAATAAACCTTAGTTACAAAAAATCCAAGATATTAACCATCTCAGTACCACGTACTCTCTTCCTTCCATGATCTCAGAATGAATTCTGCCAAGAGTGCATCAAAACAATTTTTGGCTTTATAGATGATATGTAAGTATAGCCATGAAACAAAGCTATAGTAATCAAGTTTAATGGCCAACGTAAAGTAAAATGCTAAATATTGTAGTTGCTGACATTTTTCATAAAAAAAAAAAAAACTTGGGTTAAGACTGCACAACCAACATTCACATAAAATTCCAGGCCTCTGTGACAGATGGCTCAGGAAAAAGAAGCCACGTGACTGGGCTGCAGAGTTTTATAGTGCAAAACCCATAAATAGTGCAGACTCCATCTCTCTGAAAAATACCAACTATTCCAAGACAACATTCATATATATTTTAGTTTTTGCAGAAAAAAGAACTCCAAATAGTAAAAATTTTAAAAAGGGAGAGATTTTTATGAGCTGTTGTCATTATATATCTTGAGTAATCAGGCTTGATTGGGAAAAAAATTGCTCCTAATGTTTAAAAGAGGTGCTTCTCTGCCCGTGCCCCAGCCGGCTGCTCTGGGCACCTGACTGGTCTGGGAGAGCAGGCTGTGTGTTGGGGAGCAGGGTACAGATGGGCTCAACGAAAGCTCACAGATGCATTTCGCAATTACAGACAGTAACAGCAAAGGGTCCCTTTCTGCCCATAGATGGGGATCACACATTTACAGTGAGGACTTTTATTCAGAGCAGCATCAATAAGGATCATTTCTCTGTGCTTGAAACTCCAAATGGCATCACAAAGGGGGGAAGAGGGGGCAGCCAGTGAGAGAAAGGTGAGAGCCCAGCGGACAGGGTCCCTTCCTGCCCCCCAACATTCTTATATCTCAAAGTGCTATTTGGGATTCTGATTTTAAGTATTTACTTTTTTTTTTTTTTTTTTTTTTTTGGTACTGGACGTTGAACCCAGAGGCATTCTACCTCTGACCTACACTTTCAGCTCTATTTTAGTTCTTATTTTGAAAGAGGGTATCACTAAGTTGCTGAGGGACCTCATTAACTTGCTGAGACTGCTCTTGAACTTATGATCTTCTTGTGTCAGCTTCCCAAGTACTGGGATTACAGACAAGTTCTCACTATGCCTGGCAAGTATTTAAATTTAAATTAGAAGTTTCTTTGAGGCTAGGTAAAGGTCTAATACTATCTATGTACTTTCCGACCTATCAAGGACATCGGAAGCCATCTATTTCTGCCACTTTTGAGGTATGGATGCTACCTACTACATATGAAAGCACTTAATATATTCATGTCACTCTATTTTGGGAAAAGAAATTAAAAAATAAGAGTGTTAGCCAGGAATGATGGCACACACATGTAATCCCAGTACTTGGAAGGCTTATACAGGTGGATTACAGTTTCAAGGCCAGCCTTAGCAACTTAGTGAGGCCCCCAGAACTTAGAGAGATCCTATTTCAAAGTAAAAAAACAAAATAGGGCTGGGGTGTAGCTCAGAGATAGAATACTCCTGGGTTCAATTCCCAGTGCTAAAAAAAAAAGTTCCTGCCTTCAAGGAGCTTATTTTATGTACACAGATTTCTAGTGAAAGAAAGTTAAGAAAATGAAATATATTATAAATTACTAAATTGAAAGCTGAAAGAATTATTGATTATAATCGTTACCTATACTGTCATATAAGCAGTGACCCCGGCATCCGACAACTGAGAAATGATGAATGAAATTATGGTACATCTACTAAATTGCACATTATATGGTCAGTAAAATGATATTGAGGACTGAATGGCAGGCGATGTGGAAAACATTTAAATAATAGGGAACAGGAAACAGCACGGCATTCCTGCTACGCTTACAAGTAGGGAAAAGAGATTTTTTTTTAAAAGGCTAATTGCTGTAACTGCATTTGAGGGACAGGCTTATGAAGGGCTCCACCATTATTTTCTAGACAAATGGTACTATTATCTTCTTTTCACAATTAAAAAATTGTATGTTCAAATGTGATGATGATATAAAAAGAAAATCACAATTTTACCTTACATGTTCTGATCATAAGCCTTGCTACCTTCCTGTCCCCTCCCGGGCAGCACACCGAGGCTCTGGAGGGGTGGCCTCTCCCCTCAGAACTGCCGGAGACCTAGCCTGGCTTCTGCTGCAGCCCTGTTGTCTCCTCTCCTGGACACCTTTCTTCTCACTTGCAGATTCTGGGTTTGGGGAGTATCTTGTCTGTACTGAAAGCGATCTGTAGTATGTTTTCCAAGTAGGTAGGGTATTAATAAATAAATGAAACAAAATATTGTATTCTTACTCAATGGTAATTGAGCCTTAAGACTAGGGCAATGATAAACTTATGAAATATACCTAGTAAAATAGGATGATGGTGTGCAGAGAAGAACTGACTAACACGAGGCCCATAATTTAAATAAGATTTGTAACCAGATTTGAAGTAACAGTCTATGACACTCTTGGGGGACTGTCAGCCTATTTGCCATGAGATGTGAATGCAAATTTTATTTATTTATTGGTTCTGGGGATTGCACCCAGAACCTGGGGCATTCTACCTCTGAGCCACACCCCCAGAAACAGGATCTGTCTGAGGGTCTTGCTGAGTTGCTGAGGCTGACCTTGAACCTGTGATCCTCCTGTCTCAGCCTCCCAAGTACTGGGATTACAGGCATGTGCCACCAAACCCGGTGTGAATTCACATTTTTGTTTCAACAATTATAGCTCTATCACTCAGAGAGAATCGTTTAATATCTCTGCGCTACTGTTTCTCTGCAAAGTGGGAGAATAGTTTCTAGAAGGAGTAAAAGGATTCGTGTGGGTAAAATGCTGATGTACAGTGCCTGGCACATAGTAGGTGTTCCATAAGTAACAGCTAATAATCCTATTACATTTCTTATTTTTGTGGTGCCGAGGATGGAACCCGAGGCCTCACACATGATAGGCAAGTGCTGTACCAGTGAGCTGCACCCGAGACCTGACGGCTAATAATGATGATGATTGAGTGGGGTTTTGAATAGCAAAAGTGACATGCCCCTAGGCTGCTGAGGAGCCGGGCATTAAGCAGTTAGTGTCCCTCCACTCGGGGCTCAGTCTTCAGGGTCCCGGCCCAACACCCTCATCACGCTTCACTCACAGCAGAGGGCGAGAGCTGTCTTAATGTCCCTGCAGAAGTCAGCTTTGGGGTTCTGGCCTTGCAGGGCCCCAGGCTCCTCCTGACGCCAGGCAGCAAGAACGGCGCTGCCACATCATGCTCGTTTCTAAGTCCCTGTTCAAGCACAAAACAGACTTTGAACTTTAAACATTTCAAGCAAGTGTCAATTTTTTGTTTTCTTTTAAGGCACGCTGTGCATATGTCATTTTGTCTAAACAGGTGGGGAAAACACCAAAACAAACAACAGAATGCTTGGCAAGCTGCAGCAAAGAGGCTAAAGATAGACCCGCAGCGGGCTCCTACCTCTGTGCATGGGCGGGAGGGAGGCAAAGGCAGGCACTGTGAGGGGCTGGCAGGGCTCTCCGGGGGCCAGGAGCAAAGGGTGCTCACTCCCTGCCTGCAGCCTGTGGCTGGAACAAGACCCGGGAGATGCTGGGAGCTGTGGCCTGTTTATATTGCACAGTGCATATTAATTCCAAAGGAACACAGAGGACACCATACTATACACCGTAGGTCCAACACTAGACCCAGAAGAGAGCTAATATTTCAGACAAAATTACCTTTATGATACCCACAGTGAATGGGAGGGACTAATTGTTCTCTCCTGACCTGATTTCTCAAAGAGATACTAAAACACATAGGAGCAATCTGGGTCTTGCCAATGTGTTTAGATGGTATTTTAACAACTTGACCGGTTCCTTTTAGCTCTTCGACATTGGGGGTGCAGTGGGCTCTGGTTTGGGCAGTGAGCAGCCAGGACCGACAGGCACCCATGTCCTCCATGTGAGGGTGCTGTGTGAGCCTACGGATGTTCTGTCCTTGGGCACCCACAGACCTTTTGTTTTATTATTATTTTTTAATTTGAAACAGTCTTTCTGAGAGTCTCGCTAAGTTGCTGAAGCTGGCCTCAAACCTGTCTCAGCTTCCCAAGCCCTGGGATTATAGGCATGTGCCACCACACCCAGCATCACCCTTTGTTGTTGTTATTATTATTATTATTTCGTGGCTACATCTCCAGCCCTCTTTTACTTTTCATTTTGAAACTGGGTCTGAATTAGTTACTGTGTGCTGGTCTTGAACCTGCTGTTCTCCTGTCTTAAGTTCTCAAGTACTGGGATTACAGGTCACCATGCCCAGCCAGAGGGTCCCTTCTTTTACCCTGTCTGTCTCCTCCCTACACTCCCTGAAGTCAGGGTTTCTGGATGAGTCTGCCCTGTGGCTGGGGGGGTCCGGCACGTAGAGATGTCAGGATGTCTCTCTAATACACCAAGAAGCTCAGCTCCAGAAGCCTTGGGTAAGAAAAAGCGATGCGTTCCTGCACTCGTATTTCTAAATAAGAAACGTAAGAGATCTGTTTAATTGAACTATCAGAAATAGGCATGGAAGAGAAGTCAAATCTAGTAGAAAGAGAACAAGGTTAGCACCAGCATGGAGGGAGAATGTCCACTCAAGGGAAGGTGCGCACTGACCACAGCTGGATGGCATCGTGCAGTACTGACCACAGTAGGGCCACACAGTGCACACTGATCACAGCGGGGCCGCACAGAGCAGTACTGACCACAGTGGGACTGCACAGGACAGTACTGACCACAGTGGGGCCGCACAGGACAGTACTGACCACAGTAGGGACACACAGAGCAGTACTGACCACAGTGGGACTGCACAGGACAGTACTGACCACAGTGGGGCCGCTCAGGACAGTCCTGACCTCAGTGGAGCTGCACAGGACAGTGCTCACCACAATGGGGTCGCACAGGACAGTCCTGACCTCAGTGGAGCTGCACAGAGCAGTACTGACCTCAGTGGGGCCGCACAGGACAGTCCTGACCACAGCGGGGCTGCACAGAGCAGTACTGACCACAGTGGGGCTGCACAGGACAGTCCTGACCTCAGTGGAGCTGCACAGAGCAGTACTGACCTCAGTGGGGCCGCACAGAGCAGTACTGACCTCAGTGGGGCTGCACAGGACAGTCCTGACCACAGTGGGGCTGCACAGAGCAGTACTGACCTCAGTGGGGCCGCACAGGACAGTCCTGACCACAGCGGGGCTGCACAGGACAGTCCTGACCACAGTGGGGCTGCACAGAGCAGTACTGACCACAGTGGGGCCACACAGGACAGTCCTGACCTCAGTGGAGCTGCACAGAGCAGTACTGACCACAGTGGGGCTGCACAGAGCAGTACTGACCATAGCGGGGCCGGAGAGAACACACTGACCAAAGCCGTCCACACGGTGGCCTGCACGGGGAGTTGCTTGCTCAGAGTTGGTATGCAAGGTTCACTGCCTTTGCTTTTCCTGACTTCCACTTAAAGAAATATTTCTCGTTGTTCCAGGAATCTGAAATTCTCTCCTGTGTTCAAAAGCTAGGGTCCAAGCGAGGCAGTCTGCACTTTGTTACTGCTGTGTGCAATCATGCTCGTGGGGGACAGCATCCGCAGAGTGACGTCTGGTGCCAGTTTGTCCCGCTTTAAGAGACACTACGCTGAAGGAGATTCAAAACTCCTGGCGTAAGTGACTCCTGTAGACATTTAAGTGTGCCGGGCCTGTCTCTCCCATCCTTAACACCTCATGGAATGTACGGCAGAAACCTACAGGGCTTTTTTCACCCCAGACAAGCAAGTCCACTCCACAGAGCTGACTTGGCACAGGTTGGTGAGAACATACATTAGAAATCAATAGCCAATAATCAGTCTCAGAAAGTCAAGGGTTGCATGTTTTCTTTCCTATGTGGAAGCTACAGGGAAACTAGAAAAGAAAGGGGATTTCAGGTAAATGAGGAGAGACCAGTTGAGTAGTGGAAGGGGACCAGAGGAGAGAGGAGCAGGGAGAGGGAGGCTTGAGGAAGGGAACAGGCTAAATAATATTCTGTCCATATATGACGGCACCACTAGCAACCTCAGAGCATACATAGGGAGGGAGGAGAGGTGGTGAGACGGGGTTAGGAGGGAACCACATCAGGAGATGTCCTATGCACATGTGAATGGATCACTTTGGATCCCACTCTGACATATATCATAGTGCACTGATAAAATTCTAGAAAAATTTGAATTGTGCCAGTTAAACAGTCACTTTTCTGACCAGAGATACATTTCTAAAGAGAAGAACAAGCGGAGCAGGGTGGAGCACACCTATAATTCCAGTATTTGGGAGGCTAAGACACAAGGGTTGCAGGTTTGAGGCCAGCCTCGGCAACTTGGCGAGACCCTCTGCAGTTTAGCAAGACCCTGTTTCAAAATAAAAAACCAAAAGGTCTGGGGATGTAGCTCAAGCATAGAACACCCCTGGGTTCAGAGTTTAATCCTCAATACCAAGGAGAGAGAGAGAGAGAGAGAGAGAGAGAGAGAGAGAGAGAGAGAGAGAGAGAGAATATATTGATAAGCAAAAGCAAAAAAAAAAACGATTTAAACTTTTGTCATCTTTGTTTCTTACATCATTTAAAGTCAGCAATTTAATGGAGCATGGATAATCCTAAGGTGAAAGATTTTTGAGGAGTAGGAAAAACATCTAGGTGTGTAGATGAAAAACATGTATCTTAACCCAGTACTCAAGTGCTTCAAGGGTCATTAGTAGTCAGAAACCTGTATGCTAATCATCACAGGACAGCCTAAACCTCAATAGTAAAACAACAGGAAGAAGTTAGTTTAGAATTTCTGCAAACAGATCCCTATTAGAATATTCCTTTTAAAAGGAGAAACTGAGTCAGGTTTTAAAATATGAATTTAAAAATAAAGCTGCAGTTGGCACTCCCCCCCCGCCCTGCCCCAAATCATCCACTTCTAGTGATAGTTCATGTCTGGGATTCCTTTAAATTTGGACAGCTTGGTCTTTTCTTTATATTTTTAGAGGATGTGTTTTCCTTTGTTCAAGAACCTCATTTGTTTAGGAAATGTGTTTGAGTGCTTTTTGGCCACCAACTCTTCCTGGGGTTTACTTGGCTCTGCTCTGTCCAGAAGCTAATTCTGATTCCTCTGTCAAATGCTCAGTGGCAGAGTTACCTGCTCTCCTGAGGACCTGGCACGGTGCACGGAGCAGCTGACCACGGAGACAGGCTGCTCCTAAGGGGGAAAGGAGGGTCCTGGCTTGAGCCACCTGGATTTCAGGGTTCGTGTTTAATCACAAATCTTCTACTTACACCAAGGACAAAATCTGCTATCAAATAAGTCTGGCACTTTATTTCAGTGGGCTTCAGCCATCTAGGTAGGGAAATAATTTCTTTTAAGGGAAGCCCATTGTGTAAATGGGAGTTACTGGCTCCAGCTGGCAGAGGTGGCTGAGCTTGTATATGACCTCCTCTGTGGATCGCCGGGGCTCTTGGGGAATACGGCTAAAGGGAAGGTGTGGTAGGTGTGTGTGTGCATGTGTGTGTGTGAGTCCAGTTACCACAAACACCAATATATACTTCTCATAGTGGAAAAGGAGAGGCTGTTTAAAAAAAAAAAAAAAAGTGACTAACTTCATGGGCTTCATAAATGGAGAGTTTTCATAAAGGTCACAAAATCTGATTTTGGATTTGAATGCTCCAAGGTCTCAAACCTCCCTGAGCCGTCCATTGATTTACTGTATCCGGGTGTTACCATGTGTGCATAGGGAACTCCAAAAACCCAGACTATTTTAGGTCATAGGACAGTGGACTGTGTAATCCTAACATGATACGGGCCAGTTTTGCAAATGTTTTACTACTTTGTTTCATCAAACATTTCTCATCATGCTTCTGTGGTTGAGATTGATTTTAATAGCAGTCCTCTTTTCTTGTAGGCCCAAATCCCCATGATAAAAATAGCTTTGGAATTTTTAACTTCTTCCCCACCAGTCTCTGTAACTTGTTTCTCCCCACCCTCGGGGAACATCAGAGATATGCAAGCTTGACTTCTTGGGACCCACCAATCCCCCACCCCACCGTTTCCTTTCTGTCATCTTCCTAAGATGGGGAGGAGACTGCACCAGGGTAAGAAGCAGAGAAGTGGCAAGTGTGGTCGGGAACACAAAGGGCGGTGTGCTCTCACGCTTCAGTCGCTGCCCACCCTCTGGGCTCTTGGCCTGCGTACCTTGGCATGCAGGCTCTGTGGTTTGTTGGAGAGGATGTCTGCGGCTTCCCTGTAGCGGGTGGAAAGGTTCAGGATAGCAGCAGCTGCTGCTATGTGGGTATCTTCACTGCGTTGACCGTAGCTATGAGAGCTGGCACGGCTCGGGCTCTGTGTGTGGGCGCCTGCACTAGGCAGCCGGTTAGAAAATTTCACCGGATTTGAAAAATGCTTTGCTGTTGAAGAGAGATTTGATTAGCAATTGCAAATACCCAGTTTTAGTCATTAAATAGATTTGCGTTTTTAAGATATAACTTCTTGCATTAAAATAAGTGAAAAGTAAATTAACGCAGTAACCATTATCCATTGGTATGTTCGATAAGGTTATTCAGACAGTTTCCAGAGAGGTTCACAGATCAAATGATGTAATTGCTGGTAGAGAATGACTATTCTCTTAATATTTTTTCTATTTGCACTTCTTATTACAAAAACTCAGTAACTGACGTTATGGGTCAGGTGCCCTGGCAACAGTTGTGTCAAAAATCGTAGAGCAGAAACACACTAGCAAAACCTATCAGGGATCAGAGA
This sequence comes from Graphiurus murinus, assembly GCA_004027655.1. Lineage (NCBI taxonomy): Eukaryota > Metazoa > Chordata > Mammalia > Rodentia > Gliridae > Graphiurus > Graphiurus murinus. The sequence continues at coordinate 24,933 of PVLC010000911.1, read as the reverse complement.
GCTCAAGACACCATATCAGCAGAGGGCCCTAATTCCAGTACAGAAAAATGTACCCTTTCTGCATTTGTTTTCATGACAATGATTTATACTTGGACATGGAATTGTATTTTTATGATTTGAAATGCAGGTTTGTTCTGTTTTCAAACCAGTAGAAGTTGTTCTTCATCCAAATAGAAGGAACTAAATAGATGGTGGAATCTTTAATGTGTGGGCATTTTGCATATTCAGGAAGAGCAAGATAAGCAGGGGGCAGGCAGAAAATGCTGCCAAGGTGTACGGACGGGCTATTTAGTTATGCTTCTGTCCTGGGTACCAAGGCATCCCTGAGAGAGAATTACGCATATTTCTCTGCCCCCTGGGGTGTTTGTAAACATCACTCAAGGTTATGGGAGAAACACTTGAGATTTAATGAAGACTGATACAAAAGCCTTTGCTATTCATTTTGCAATAAGTATTGCTTTTTTAAAATACATGATTATTTTTTGTAAAACAAAATTGAAAATATGACCAAATCTTATTCATATAATTACAAGAATATGAAAATGTCTTTGGATGTGTTGAGGTTTTTAAAACAATCTCTATATTATATGAATGTATAGAATGCTGTATTAACTACCTTCACCTGACTTATATACTATGTGTATATAATAAAATCATACATCTGCAATATTGTATAGAAAGATACAAAACATTGTGTGTGTGCATTTTTTTTTTTCTGAATCTAGCAAGTTCTCCATGGTTACTTGTGTTCGCTGAGGCCTACTTTTGCAAGAATAGGTAGGATACCTCTTGGACCATAACGTATTTCTTACTGGTGGGCAAACTCTTTTCAAGCCTGTTGATCTACTGTTGGGTTTTATTTATTTATTTACTTGTTTGTTTGTTTTTCTGAGGCTGGGGGTTGAACACAGGACCTCATATACGTTAGGCAAGTGCCAGTGAACCCTAAGTTACACCCCTCGCCAGCACTTGCTGGGTTTTTTTGAAGGGGGCATTCCACTTTCAAGCTGCACCCCTAATCCTTTTTATTTTATTTTTTTTGCGGTACTGGGGATTGAACTCAGGGGCATTCTACCTCCGAGCTATACCCCCAGCCCTATTTTTTATTCTTTATTTTGAAACAGTCTCACTAAGTTGTGGAGTGCCTCACTAGGTAGCTGAGGCTGGCCGTGAATCCGGATCCTCCGGTCTCAGCCTCCCGAATGCTGGGATTACAAGCGTGCACCACCACGCCCGGCTCCCAAACCCTTTTTATTTATTTATTTTAAAAATTTTGAAACAGGGTCTCACTAAGTTTCTGAGGCTGATCTGCGATCCTCCTGTCCCAGTCTCATGGACTGGGCTTACAGGGTGCGCCACCATGCCTGGCTCCTATTGCGGTTTATTTTGTGACCTTCTAGTGCTCTGAAAGTGTGGCCTGACATCACATGATGAAGCAAACAGTCTGTGCTCATAAGAGGACCTAGACTGGGTGTAAGATTTAAGAACCTAATGGGTTTGTAACGGAAAAACTTCATGGTCCCTGGAGGACTCTGAGTGAGGGAAGTTAAGCTACGCTAATCACAATTCACTTCTCGGGTTGCTTCCAACATTTATTTTCTCACTTTGTTAGAATATTTGGGAACTCTAAAGAACTTAAAGAAATGTTTAAGTAAAAACTCTAAGTTTATGTTATGCCATATTTTAGCTACGGTTTCTGTACAGATGTGTTAGAAGAGTATTAATCCATTTTAAATGTTCCATATTAATTCTTGAATTTGTGAGCACATGTCTTGACAGCCACATGTATTTTTTTCTAGTAAAAATTTTGGTTTCTGAATTGAGTTTCTTTTTAGACTTTCACCTCCCCCTCACCTTCAGCCTGAGCACTTTGCTGATTTGTTATATTTTAAATAGTATTTCCACCTTTTACCTGTTATATTTCTATCATTTCAATATGAATCAAAAATAATGTATCATGATAGTTACCATAGTTTCCAATATATTAATCACAACCCTAGCTAAAAGTGAATTAAATGTTTCTTTAGAATTATTGTATGTAGATTGAAGGGTGGCAGGGTATTTGTGGAATAATTAGTCCATTAACTATTCACCATATTAAGTGTAACTTCAACAGAAAATCAGTAACTTTGATGGAAGCCAGAGAGAAAAAGGGAAAAAGAGGGATTTCATAAAACTAGAAGGGGGAACAGTGGAGTGGTGGGTAGGAGTAGTGGAACGGAACTGACCAAATTATGTTATATGCATGTGCAAAGACGTGAAAACGAATCCCACTATTGTGTAGGATTATAATGCACCAATAAAAATATCTTTTTAAAATCTGAAAGAGATATTGCAGGTGATGCACAACACTAACCAGAAGTCACTGAATTCTTAAAATATTCAAAAATTTCCCCCTTTTAGCTCGTCATTTAATTTACAAGCCAATTACCAATATCCAGTGACAGAAATTCAAAGCAGGTGTCATCTCAAGTTTTGTTTTTGCAGTGTTCTCCCTGTTTAACCTACTAATCCCTGCACATCTTTCACTCCACAGACCTGAGGAGAGCAACAGTACGGTTTGAGTTATACGTATTGTCATTGTGGAAAACTATTTAATAATTTCAAAAATAAACTAAAGTCTATTTTATTTATATTTAAATTTTAATAGTTCAATACCCAGGGGAATTCTACCTCTGAACTACACTCCAGCCCAATTTTATATTTCATTTTGAAATAGGGTCTCACTGAGTTGCTAAGGACCTCAATAAGTTGCCGAGGCTGGCCTCTAACCTTCAATCCTTCTGTCTCATCCTCTCAAATACTGGGATTCCAGGAGTGTGCCACCATACTCGGCATAAAGTCCCATTTTAAACTAAAAATATCAATAACAGCGGTCAACTTATTTTATTTCGCTGCACACTATATATTCTCTGCTTTCAGCTGTAAGTAGCATATTATATATTTGAGGACACACACACACACACACACACACACACACACACACACACACGATGCATTTGGGAGAATCAGCACTAGAATTTGAATTCGAAGCTTACATTCAGGAAATGGCGGTGTTTTTCCGCCTTGCCCTGTCTGTAGGAGGGGGCGTTTACCAAAGACTTGGGCATCGAAGCTGGCATAATCAAATGGCACTTTTCCAAACTTCTCTTGCTCTTTGGACACGTTGGCTCGGGGAGAGGTGATGGTTTGTGACCGGAAACTGAATTCGATTTGTTTCACCAAACTTGTCCTGGAGGGGGGAGTAGTTCAAAACATAAGGAAACCGTTGCTGCGTGTAGGGGTGCTGAGTTCCAGTAGACAGTAGGTGCCTCTGAGCTGGTCCCCCCAGAGACACTGCGCAGCACAGAGGCAGTCAAGACACGCAGGCCAGAGGGCTTTGGACTGGACAAAGTGAGGCATAGACGGACGCTCTGGGCTTGCCTGCTTAGGATGCTGCAGCATACTCTGACCCATCTGCCATCAGTGAAAGAGGATGGGGCAAACCTCCATCTACCTCACACAGATGTCGTTGATCAGCACTATCTGTCCCACCCAGAAAAGTGGCATGAAACTATCAATAAATGTGAGGTAAGGCACTGAGAAGGTATGCACACTCTGCTTATTAGAATTGTTAATCAGATTAGTCAGGAAGAGTCATGACTGACTGCACCCTGATGACTAACAGGTAGTGCAGACACAAGAAGACTGAATACCTGAATTGTATGTCTCCTTGGACTTCTCTCCATTTCTTCCCACCTGAATGTTTGTGTTGATTTAAGCGATATTTTCAAATAGCACTTTATCAATTAAATTGACATCCCAGTATGAATTAAAATTGCCATATTATAGTACCTATCACATTCGTCAATATAATTGTTCCACTCCAAGCTAAATGTGAGTTAAGTATTCCTGCAGAATTATTGAATTTGGATTAAACAAGGGCATCGTATTTATGTAGCACCAGTTTTAGCTAAGGTGCTTTTTGCTGTGGTCTAATGATAAGAGAACATAAAAAGCACCTTTCTGAATTTAGCAATATCAAAAATATTTTCCCTTTTATTTTCCAACACAATGTGTCCAGCTAATCAGAATGTTGAAGTTTCAATGATGACATTTAATTAGATAAAAGAATTTTTAGCTGCTACATAAAAATATCTGAGGCACTAGTATAAGTCACTATATATATTCATTATATATACATATAAACATATTTATATATATATATCCTAAAGTTGCATAAATGTTCTAATCTAAAACAACACTAATCTTTTAAGAAATTAGTAAAGTGAAACAATGTTATTTCTATATTTGATACGTAATCTACTTAGGGAGAAACTAAAGAATACAGTAACACTAACCAAGACTCTTATTTTAAGATTTTGAATTGCCACTTATTCAATAATTCATGATCTTCACTTGACATATTTTTTTTACTCATGTGATTTGAATGCCAATTTTGACTCTTTTAATTAAATCTATAGAAGCAAAATATTAAGGGAAGCCATATACTGAAAATATTGAAATGCCTCATAACTGGTTTTTTTTACATTTCATAGCCTCATTAATAACAGGTATCTTATCATTTTTCCTAATCCTGAAGTTGCGTTTCCTACATGTATGATTTTTTTTTTAGAATAAGCATATGCCCTTCACATTAAACATCAACACACACACTTTACTACTTAGGTATAAGATCTTCCAAACTGCTAGATATCATGAAGAACCTGGGATGTGCAAGGACCAACTGGAAATATTTTAGTAACAGCTGTCCACCATGGAATGAACTTTTTTTTTTTTTTTTTTTTTTTTTTTTTTTTGGCGGTACTGGGGATTGAACTCAGGGGCATTCTACCTCCGAGCTATACCCCCAGCCCCATTTTTTATTCTTTTATTTTGAAACCGAGTCTCACTAAGTTGCGGAGTGCCTCACTAGGTAGCTGAGGCTGGCCGCGAACCCGGATCCTCCGGTCTCAGCCTCCCGAATGCTGG
>PVLC010000911.1:0-19862 GCA_004027655.1 Graphiurus murinus | reverse complement strand
GAATGAACTTTTGTTTGAAAGAAACTATACGTATGGAGCTGAAGGCTAAGTATAGAACATGACATATTTTGAGTGGTTTATGATGGCATTTTCTTCAGACAGAAAAAGTGAAATCAAACATGAAGGGAAGCTGACCTGACTGTGGACTGTTCCATCAGTGACTCAGAATTTGGATTAATAAACATCATCCTACACTTTGTTCCTCTAGCCCCACCCACGCCGTGTTACCTTTGCAAAGAGATGAATTTCGAGTTACCGGTCTGGAGGGTCTCATAGCCCACTTAAGAGGTAGCCTCGTTCACTGGCCCAGCCTGTCCAATAAGCTGCCCACACAAATCCCCTAATGGCTGGGAACGAAGGTCAGGCCACAGGGAAGGGCTACATCGGGGACCAGGGACAAGGGGCCCTGTCGGGTTGGACGCTGGTGCAAACGGAGCATCAGGAACTTCCTGGGAGCTCATACCTGTGCGCCTGCTCAGGACATTGCCCGGTTTGGGAAGGATCAAGTTGATTTTTGTCCTGGGACATTGCCAGTTTTTCAGCTGCAGCAATTGGACAACCAGAAAGACTGTTTCAAAAAAGAAAAGCAGGAGGGTGTGAGTTAAAACGATAATGTGATTTGTTTTGGCGTGTGCCTCAAAGCATACTTGGCACACACTAAATGTTAAGTCATATTAATAGTTCACTTAGCACCATCCTTATAAGAAAAGATCCCAAAGGGTTCTGCAGACTACAATGTCAACACTTGTCCCCAGTCCCCATTTCAGAGGCAAAAGGAAACAAATTCATTTTAAAAAATCAAATATTATGTCAAGGAAAAATAAGGAAAAGATTCTGGAGCTTTCTTTTTTTGCAGTACTAGGGATTGAACCCAGGGGCATTCTACCTCTGAGCTACACCCCAGCCCTATTTTTTATTCCTTAGTTTGACACAGGGTCTCACTAAGTTGCAGAGGGCCTCACTAAGTAGCTGAGGCTGCCCGCAAACCTGGATCCTCTGGTCTCAGCCTCCCAAGTACTGGGATTACAAGCGTGCCACCACACCCGGCTTCCTGGAACTTAACACTTTAAGTAGAATGTGCTTGTTCCAAATGCAATATGTACAAGTATAGAAGTTAGTACTGTGGCTCCATGATTTATCTTAGGGTCTTGAGCAAAATTCAAAGGACTTAATTTTGTATCAGAGTTTAAATTGAAAATATGAAATATGAAGTTGTCTGGCCATATGTTTCTAAGTACCTCATGACCACATAATTTACACATAATATAAAACGCATGTATAAAACAATAAGCATTTTCACAAAAAATAATTATACGTACATACACAGTGCTGTGCATATAAGTGCACATGTAAGTGCTTTTAGTTGCAACCTCAATGAAATGATATCATCCCCCCACCTGGTTTATAGTTGGAACCACCGTAAATTGAAGTTCTTTCAATATCTTTTTAAGGCCTATTGGATTGGATGCAAATAACCTCAAAACAACTCTTTTCAGTGTCAAAAGTACGATGGTGAGATTTGAGCAGAAGAGAATAGGTTCTTTTTGACCTTACGAACATTCTCAGATAAAATACTTTTTCTTTATTGCAATCGGCTGATAATAGAAAAATTTTGAGGAAAGGAAATAATGAGGTGATTTTCCTTCCTTTTCAACTCTGCACAAGTTGAAACTATTCCTTATCCATCCCAAGTGGTGGCATGTTTGATAGCAATACTGCAATTTGTCTAACACATAACCCATTATTTGATTGGTGCAAAGTTTATCTTGCTTTTTTTTCAATATTATTTGATTGGTGGAAAGTTTCTCTCATTTCTTTTTTTACATTATTTGATTGGTGAAAGTGATTAGCAAATAATGACGATTACCTCCTGTGAGTGTTGCGATTGCTGTTGACGTGACCCCTTCCTGTGCATCCCGGGGTGGGGCATTTGAGCACATTTTCATGCATGGCAAGAACTAAGCACAAAATATCACATTAAAGGGAAGAATAATGTACCATAAATGCATAACACACAAACAAAATTACCTCTCAAGTTTGCATTCAAATAGCTTTAGTTACATAATCCACCATAGCTCCTCCCAGATATGTTCAAATTAAAAAAAAAATTTAAGCACACAAGAATTTCAGAACTAAGTCCAGTAAACTCTACCATGTAAAACATGCTTCGAACTCCATGTCTGTCTGCCCCTCCCCACCACGACATATTTATATATAAACTCCATATATATGATATATATACCATATATATGTATATGTATATCATATGTATATGTGTATCATATATATGGTATATAGGTTGATGAGAGTCTCACTACTTTCTGAGGCTGTCATTGAACCTGTGATCCTTCTGTCTCAGCCTCCCAAGTACTGGGATTATAAGCGTGCACCACCACGCCTGACTTCTCCATGTTATATTTAACCCTAGATTTAAACAAGATGATTGTGCTCATATTTAATTTCAACTGAAAAAGCACACAGTCTTTCTTTCACGTTTCTTTGCTTTTCCTGGGGGGAGTGGATGGAGGACACCTGTTTATTAAAAGGTTCTTTCCGTCTTTGCCCCGTCGTTCAAAGTTCTGCATGTAATCTTTTTTATTGCCTATGTGATGCTGTTTTGATTCTCTATCCATACGCCCTCCACTACCATGTGGTCATGGGCAAGTGTATGGCTGAGTGGTGCACACCAGTAATCCTAGCAACTCGGGAGACTGACACAGGAGAATTGCAAGTTCAAGGCCAGCCTGGGCAACTTAGAGAGACTCTGTCTTAAAACAAGAAATAGATACAATAAGGGATGGGTGTAGATTAGTGTTGGAGTGCCTGGTAGCAGACTTAGTGATTTGTCCAGTCTTGATACTGAGAGGACGATGCTCAGGTCCCCATTTCCACCGGTTCTTGTGGCCCCAGATGTCTCAATAAACAGAGCCGATCAGCGTGCTGCAGGGCGGTGAGGGAGATGCCTGGAGGGTTTTCTCTTGCTCGGGACCCTCAAGTGTGACAGAATGTCCTGAGATAGCATCACAGAATGCCTGTTCCATGGCAAGTGGAGGCCAGGAGGACTCTGGAGGCCTCCCTGGGGTGCGCTGAGGCTGAAACTATTCCTGGGCATACGAGGGCATGCCTCAGGCTGAGAAAGGAAAATAACTGGGTCTGATTTTCTGCATTCTGATGCTTTCACATCTGAGGACTTGCCGACCCAGGAGGGACTGGCTAGGCCGTTCCTAAAGATGGTACGTAATTGGCTGACTGAGGATACTTTTAAAATGCTGACCGCCCACTCAAGAGCCCACACCCCAAAGCCCCCTCATTTGACTCTCACAGTCTGGGTCGCTGTCCTCTGTCCCAATCACCCCAGGGCCAAGGACCAGACAACCTGGGTCAGCATGATGCCCCATAGTGGGCAAAACCGGCCACTCCTCAGCCTGCTTACCCTACCTCAGCTGGTTTTCATAAGAAGCCCCTCCATGGGCTCCCGCCTCAGCCCTTCCTGCCCCTCCCTGCCTCCTAAGTGGCCCCTGTGGGTGACAAGCCAGTTCTTCAATGGCAATTGTCTTTGGCTCTGTTGGTCTTATCATCCCTCAAATTATCTATTACTATGCTATATTTTAAAACACACAGCTAGATGGAAATTTCTTGACACACAGAGAAAACTGGGTTTCTATCTCTTAATTCTAGAAAAAAGCCCACATCATGATGTCCCAGTAGGAAGGCACAGTACTCACTTTCCAGGGGGACCCGCACCTTGTGGGGGCACCCCGAGAGGCTGCGGTGATGGGGGTACAGTCCCGTGACGTGCCCCGTGCCATCGCACCCGGGGATGGGGCACTTGGTCTCTCTTTTCTCAGGCCTCGGCGAATCTACCAGAAATTAAATGGAGAAATTCGTTTGGTTATTCTCCTCTCCCTTCCCATTCAGTTGAGCGGCCTTGCAAGGCTACACTTGCACTTCGTTCAGTTTTGTCATCGTAAACATCTTTTTCACCTTGCCTTGACTAAGACCCTCAACTGAGACCTGTGCAAACAAAAAACATGTTTTCAATTTTCTCTGTTTCCTATGCAAAGGCTGACACAGGGCAAGGGACTGTTAAAATGCAGACATGTCACGTATTGTAGTTAAATCGTCATTATGAAAAGTCACCCTGTGCCACAGGGTGAACAGGCTCCCGAAAAGAAAAAGTGAGAAGGAAGAAAGGATTTATTTAAATCCAAACCATCTCCCGCTGGAAGCATCTGGAAAAAAGTCAGATTCAAAATTACAGAACAAAGACACTATCCTGTCTCAGGAAGGCCTCTCTGGCCTTGTCCCTGTGGGTCCCCAGCTGCAGGTGGCCCTGGGGTTGGGTCCCAAAGTGCTCATGCACAATAAGGGCTTCCTGCAGAGCAGCTGAGAAGGGTCAAAACAGGGCTTGCATCCTGTAAACCAAGTGCTACAAAGTCTCCAGATTCCCAAGCCCCAATAGAATTAATGCTCAGTGACTGCTGGGGTGTGTATGCGGGGAGAGCTTTGAAGTCTACCGACTGCAGGAATTGAAAACTGAGGCACCAGGAAGACTTGGCAGGAAAACGATCCTGCAGCAGGTTTTCAGAAAGTGAGGCTACCTTCCTGTCAGGCTGGGGAGCTCGCTTCCAGGAGCCCAGGCGTGGGGGCCTGCAGGTCCAGCTAGGTATAGTAAGGGGTGTCTTGCAACACATCTTGTCAGGCTGCCACAGGACAAGAGCATGGACAGGCAAGGGCTGAAGACAAGCTTGGGAGCTCAAAATTTTCTGACACTCAGTGCTGAGGGCTAGCTAAAGGGTTATATGAATACACAACATACCCAAGCACAAAAGAGAAATACTGGTGAGGTTAGCACTAATGCAGCCACAGCCTTAATTACAAGTGCATATATACATGATTCAAATGGCAGATAAACTTGAAACAGAAATGTAGTCTTGAGCCAAATTGTCCCTTCACTTGTGCTTGGAGATTACCCATCATGGGGGATTCTGTCACTTAGCAGCTTGTAGGTGTTTAGAAGGAGTACAAGGAGAAACATGGAGCCCCGAGAGGGGCAAAGTGGACCGCAGGATGGCTGTAGATCCTCAGGATGCAAAGCAGCAGGGATAAGGCACACCTGATGCTGGGAGCTAAGAGAAATAACCCAGAGGACCTGCCTGAGAAGCTGCGGCTGCTGCTGGACTGGGAGAGGGCTGCACGTGATGGTGCAGCGCCTCCAGAAGGGCTCCCAGAGTGGTCCACCATCACAGGCTGCGACAGCCATCTCTGGGGCAGGACACCCCAAGAGCAGACGAGCCTCTGCAGTACCACGTCACCCCAGTTGTTGGATGACAAACGGTCCCAGGCAGATGGGACGCAGCAGGTTGTGTGTAATGCAATTATATGGGGGCATGGTTTCAGCAAAAGGGGGAGGAGCCAAGAATCCTTCAAGTTGCAGCCTGCACCTTCTGTGGAGGCAGGGTCAGGAGACAGGAAGCTGTGAGCTGTAAGGGAGCCAGGACAGGCAGTTACATTAAGGAAAGACAGGATTTGCAAACAGCCATTGATGTCAAGAATACTGTCTCTGTATTTTGCCAGAGACAAAAAGGCGTATTAAGAGTTTGTGATGTTCTCTGACTTTGTGCATGTCTGTTTTATTTAACCCGAACAGAACACAGAGTTTCAAGTTGATTTGGACATGGAAAATCTGTAGACCACTAATGGACATCCTTGAAGTTGGATTAACATGAACTGAGAGGCTTGCCCCCAGGAGTGCTGCTCAGAATGCAGAAGAGTCACATGTGTATTTTGATGCCCTTCCTCCCTTGGACCTCCTCCAGGCGAGGCCACATTTCTAAACCGCATTGAAAGGTTTGGCGCCCAGAGCGCTCCCCCTCCTCCTGCCACACTGTTTGTCTGCGGGAAGCCAGAGAGGGTGTTGGAGATAACACAGGCTGGCACCTGCCCAGGTGGGGGCCACTGACAGTCCACCACGCAGCTTTGTCTGCAAGTCTCTCCTCGGCTGGGCAAAACAAAGGTGCAGATGAAACGCTTTGGAGGGCAGAACCGTTTGCATGATAAGAAGCCAGAGCCCGAGAGCTGGGGGCAACTCTCAAGCCTGGCTCTTCTTCTCTTTTCTTTGTACTGTGTTGCACAATGAGGTTGAACTTATTCTTTGGTGATATTAGACCCTACTCTGCCTGGGACTGTCCTGGTACCCACCAGATAGACTCCCGTAATTGTGAATATTGCCCCGTCTGCTGGAAAAGTGTACAGACCGGGCCATTAGCCACATGAGGACACTACTTCTTCCTAGTCTCTAAGCGCGCTTGGCCACAGTGTGACCAGACTTAGTGTAGAACTGCTGACTCATCTGAAGGTGTGGATAAAAGGAAGCTTTAATATCCCTTTGCTCTCTCCTTAGCAGCCAAATTGTATGGCCAAGGTGTAAGCAAATCGGGATGGAATCTTGCAGAAGTCGGCTCAGTTGGGGAGTGTTCACTTATGAACACGGAATATGTGTCAGAGAAGCATCCCTCTTGTTCACCACCCCACATGTCAGGAACATGGAAAGGAAAAGCAAATACTCACTTTGGATTGGGAGATATCCTTGTCGAATCCTATAGTTCCCCTGCTGTGTGGGTTGTTCCTTCTTTGCCTGTCTCATAAGCATTCTGATCTAGTCCTACTCCTGAGATCCTTGCAGAGGCTTTTAACATCCTGGGACAGCACCATCCTATGTTTAGGATGTCAACTCCTCCGGCCCTATCAGGAGTTCTCTGAGTCTCCAAATGACCCACTGTTCACAAACACATGTTCTGTTGCCTTGTTAATTTTTGAAAACAAAACACATTAAAAGCTTTCGATAGCTTTGTAAAAATAATCAAAAGATCATATATTTTAAGTGTTATGGCTCAAATAAGGTTTCTACAAATATTAAATTTGATTGGCTATATCACCAATTGTAAGATGAAACATAGCTTTGTATGTGATTAAGAAAAAATTTGAAAGTTAAACTATTGCAAACCTCTCTGATTTCAGAGTTGTTAAAATGGGGAAACTATATCCCTTGGAACCAATGAAATACAGTATGTAAGAAATTATAGATTTGGGAAAGTTGTGTGTGTGTGTGTGTGTGTGTGTGTGTGTGTGTGTGTGTCTGTCTGTCTGTCTGTCTTTCTCTTGATTTGTAGTTCATTAAAAAAACAGGCAAATTCAACAAATTTCACCCTAGTGGGTGTGCTCAGAGCTAAAAGCAATGTCCTGTCCTGAGCGAAAGGTCCATCCTTACTGTTCTGTCCTGTGGGATGCTCACGTAGCATTCTGTCCTGCTCCTCGCTCCATGACATTATTTTAGTCTTTTCTGTTTTCTCAGCTCTGAGCTACAAGACGTTATTCATCTAGATTGCAGGTGAATGCTAAAATGGATTTAAGATGACAAACATCCAATTCACTTCTGGATAGATCTCTGTAATTAGAACTTCTAAATCATGCATGTTATTCTCATAAGCCCTTTAGATCTATGACTTTGATTTTCTCTAAGATATTCTTCCCCTAATTCTGTGGTTCTCCAGACTTTGGGGTATACAAAAGTCACCTAAGAACTTGTTAAAAAAACAAAAGCAAACCCTGGAGCTCTGAATCTGATTGGCTCCTGGAAATACCACCTTGAACGAGCCTTCTAGGCAACTAGAGCCAATGGGAAACTCCACATGACGTTGGAATCATCACTGAGCTTATCTGGTATGAAACTCTGATGAAAGATAGGCAGCATACTCCATGAAGGAGGGGAACACGATTTTCATAAAGTCGGAGGAGCAATTTTAAGGTGGTCCCCAGTTAAAGAGCTGGTAACAGTATAGACTTACAAACACATTAACACCATTTTTATCCCAAGAAGGACCAAAGCATCCTTCCTGGCTTGCAAGTGAGTTGATATCATTTTGAAGCTCAAAACTAGGCAGAGAATCTTAGAACAAGAGTGGAAAAGAAAGATTAACTGTCTGAAATTGATATGGCTAATAAAATGATTTGAAATCTAGCAAGTACTATTGTACTTCTATGTCCAATAAAGTACTTTTTAAAGGTATGGTATGTTTTTAAAAGTAATTCAGTTAAAGGAATAGATGCAATGAATATTTGTTATGTATGAAGGTAAAGCAAAACTAGTCAAGCTTGATCTGATAATCTACAGGGTAGGGAGTAAATATAGCTAATTGTTCATTAGTATAACCACGATGGAGGCTCCTAGGAATAGAACCACCATACGACACACCATACCACTGCTCATTATTTTTCCAAAGGAAGTAAAGTCAGAACACTATGGTGATACACGCACATTTATGTTTATGGCAGCACAGTTCACAATAGTCAAATTATGGAACCAACCTAGGTGTCTGTCAATAGGTGAATGGATAAAGAAATGTTGTATATGCACACAGTGGAATTTTACTCAGCCATAGAGAAGAACAAAGTTATGCCATGTTCAGGAAGTGGGTTGTGCTAGTGAGATCAGCCAGTCTCAGAAAGTCAAGGGCCATACCTTTTCTCTCATATGTGGAAGCTAGAGAGGAAATGGGGAAGAAAAGTGACTTCAGATAAATGAGGGTAGAGCGGTAGAATATGGAAGGGGACTGAGGGAAGGAGGTGGGGAGGGGAAAAAGGAGAATTAGTGAAGAAAACAGTTCAAATAATGCTGTGTCACTACCTTCCCATCTGGATACAGCAGGGTGGGATGTGGAGGAAAACACACCAAGGGCTGTGTGCATGTATGTTTGTATCACATTGAACTTCACTATAATATATATAATGACAACACACCAAAGTATAAAAATTGTTCATTTCAGACTTATGAATCAATTTTCAAATTGCATTATGTTGTCAAAAAGCTATCTGGAAAGAATAATAAAATAGCCCTTTTCTCAAAGGGCCAAGCAATTTTCTTCCTAAAATGAATGCCAGAGAGTGCATCTTACGTTTGCTGCTCAGGAGCTGTCTTCTGCCCGCGTCGATGCCTTTGCTCAGCCTCCTTTCCCCGGCCAGGTGCTCTAGGAGCAGCCTGTCCAGCTCCTTGTAGGTGTTGTGGAAGACACAGCTCTGCTCTGCCTGCAGAGCGATGGCCTGCTCCAGCGGGCTCAAGTTTCCCTTGGCCTTCTCCAGGTCTTGAGGTTCTTCTGCCCTCCTGGCCTGGCTCTCGCTGTTGTCCTCAGTCTCCGGGAAGGAAGGATGGGCTTTGCCATCCAGGGATTCCCCGTGAGTGTCTCTCCTATCTGGGTCAGAATCGCACCTGTCACTTTCCATTTTAATTTTGGGAACTTCCACTAGGTCTTTGTTCTTATCTGCTAACAAGTACTTTGGGCCTTTGTGAGGCCTGGTGTCTTCTGACAGGTTGGAGCCGCTGTCCCACCCATTCTCTACACTGTCAGAGTTGCTCTCACTGTCCTCAGAGGAGGAGGAGGAGAACAGTGCCTGGGAGCCATCCGCTGTGTCTCTCCCATCCTCAGAATCATCAGAACGGATCCCACAGCACTCGCCGGCCGCCTCACTCTCCGCTTTCAAAGACTGGACTCCACTGTCACGTAGCTTTTTGCTAATGGTCTGAATAGACACATGCTTCTCAAATTTCCCCAAGTGCATTAAAGATTTGACCACAAGCTCTTGATAGGCATATCGGTCTTCCTTCTGATGGGCATTTTCTTGTGTAGTCGAATTAAAGTTCTCATCCACAGGCCTTACCATGACTTCTTCTATGGAGAAAGAACATCAATATATGAAGAAGAAGAAGAAAAAACATGCTGAGGAAACTGTAATACACAAACACTCATATACACAGATGTATATCTAGTCACATGCATATATACATATACGCATATGCATACTTAATATGCGTAACATGGGATTTCTATTAAAAATATATATTCTCTTAAAAATAAAACAAGAGTTTAATATTCTAAAATTGCCTTTAAAGAAATGAGCTATTATAATTTTAAACACATTAATAGCTAACTGCCTCTAGGGTACCTGATTAAGACAAGAAGACTACAATTAATAATAGAGTTCTAGATGTGAAATTATTGTTATTGCATTGCTTATATACTTTCACACATCTTCGCCAACAAGAAGGAAATTGACTAGACATAACTGTAAAGAAAATATGCATGATTTCCCTTTTAGCATGATAAAGTAGTTTCAAAGCTTATTTGGTTTACATTCTCTGCTCCATAGTATCTCAGACATGTGCTAGGATTTTACAAAATGTTAACTAAGATGCAAAAATGCATCTATGTAAAGATGATAACTAAAGGAATTCTGAATCCTTTAAGACTTCAGGCTTGCTTTTGCACGGTCAAACTGAAATTCCATATTGAGGAACCCAAACTGGCTAATGGGTGTAATTAGACAATATTTTAACCAGTAACACATTTTCCCACTTGAGATCTGCATGCAGTTGGTAAAAAGGAAATGAATCGAGAGGTGGAGGTGGTCAGAGAATGTGGATGTGAAGAATTTGTGTTCAGAATGGCACCGTGTTGGGCCTGAAAGTCAAGGTACCCGGTGACCAAGAGCAAGACCAATGGCAGGATGGTCATCACCCCAGGGGAGCTGTCAGGGTCACCTCTTGATCAGTTAGGGTGACAGGCCGTGTGTCTGCCCTAGTTCAAACACACCACTTGTGGGTGTGGATCCCTGGCGATGCCAGTCCCAGCCCAGGTAGGAGGAGCAGTGCCTAACACGTACCCATCACCCCAGGGATGGTCCTTGGACCTCCACTAGATCAAAAATTCAAACCCAGAAAAACAATAGGGCACAAAAACGCAAAACCAGAGGAGGGGCCCTTTCTGTGTCTCTTGTGCAGGGACGGGGTGGGAAGCACACAAGGATAAGCCCCTTAAAGACTGTTCAAGACACAGTGCAGAGCGTTCTGTGTGCAGCCACATCTTTGGAGGAAGAAAAGCAAGCATCTGCGGAGGCTGTGGAGACGATGTCCGCTCCCAAGACAATGTGCCTTTTTCTTTTTTTTTTTTTTTGTCTCATTTAATTTTTTATAAACATTGTCTCTGACAAGGACGCTCAAAAACACATCTCCATCATCTTCCTTTCTGGTAATTATCTCCCTAAACCAACACTGGACTGCCAGGATCAAGTAAATATTGCCATAGTAACTAAAAGCATTTTTGGATGAAGGGAAGGATTCAGCCACAACACTCGCCCTGTAAATAATGCTGATTATAGGGTGCAGTCTTTTGTTGGGATCCATTCAATGTAAACTGAAAAATTTAACATTTTAGTTCCTAGAAAAGAGGCCGGTAAACAAGCACCTAGTCTTTCATACGATGGGCCTTTCCTCTCCTGCAGTCCTGACAGGAACTCCAGGTTAAAATAATGTATTAAACATAGTCTAAAATGCAAATGAAGTTTTTTCTCAGTATCTCGGCTGGCTATTAAAAGAAAGTGTAAAGGGTTATGATAATTTCAAAGTATTATGAACTACAGAAAACAAATAAAAAGCGTTTTCAGGGAATATACTCAATTCGTCAAGCTATTCTCTCACTCCACTTAACTGCCCACATGTGTACAATAATGATTTATAGACATTATACCTAATTATGCATATTTGGGCTGTGTTAAAGTGCTAACAAAAGCTCTAGAAAGCAACAATTACCTCTGTTGCTTAGCTACATAGTTTAAAATATTCCTATTAAGTGCAGATCGCCAGAGAGGCGGTGTGACAACCGCGCACATGTGCTCCACAATGCATTTCGCTGCACGGCTGCCAACGCTCACGTTTTGGGTCATTTCCAGTTTACATAATTGTTTGGTTCAACTGCTTGTTATATGCTAAAAGAAAATATTTATTAATTATTCTTCAGAAAAAGAGGAGCCCTGCTAACAGAGGTGCCTATGTGGGTAGCGGTAGCACACCGTGGTTCCTGGGGACGTTCTACAAACTGCAAACCAACTTTCCATGTTGGGGGGAAAAAATTAAAACAGGAACAAATTTGAGTTATCTTTGAACCTGACAGATCTGCAAGGCTTCTCCTGGCTTTGTAATGGCACAGCGTGCTTGCTTCTTTTTCTTCCTCCCTCCCTCCCTCCCTCCCTCCCTCCCTCCCTCCCTTCCTTCCTTCCTTCCTTCCTTCCTTCCTGTAATTCTATTTATCATCTAAGAATATTGGCACTTGTGTTTATATAATAATTTCTTTTCAAATAACACATTATTTAGTATATTCAATTCCTTAAAAAGTCACATTCAGGAAACACATGTATATGTAACAGAACATGCATACACCTAATTTTTGCTTTCTACTAAATCAAGCCTTAGATCTTATTTTTTTCTATAATTTTTGAGATTTTTGCATTTCCCCCACTTTGGCCTCTTGCATATAACAATCAGTGATATTCCAACCCAATGGTCCCTGGTATGTGACCACCAGGGACCATTGGAAATAGCTATGAACTGGGGAGAAACAAATCTTAAAGTCAAGATAGTCACTTCCTTTAACTTAGCATGATGAGAGGGCGTTTGATGAGAGAATGAGGAATCAAATTAACGAATTACAATGTGTACATAAAAGTAAATTAAAATGATTTATTTTGGAAAAAATGAGCATGGTGATACATTTTCTATATCATTTCCTACTGAAAGAGAGCCTCTGAAGTGACCATTTTAGGTCACTTACAGCCCATTATTATAAATATTTATGAAATATGAAAAATATCAAGGTCAAAGACCATCTGCCTTCATCTATGTTGTTATTTCCAATTATATTTTTAACTATGCTATATATACTATAATCATTAATGAATGTGATATAAAACTTATTAATTGAGAAGCCATCTTCAAGATTAAATATACAGTTTCAAGGCATTTTTCATGAATTAGATAGCCATCCTATCACAAAGACAAGGCACTCTTCAACTTTAAGGCTTAGTATCTTTTATTTTTTTTTAAAAGAGGCAGAGCCAGTCGGGCCTGGTGGCGCACACTTGTAATCCTAGTACTTGGGAGGCTGAGAGTGGAGGATCTGGGTTAGTGGCCAGCCTCAGCTACTTAGTGGGGCCCTCTGCAACTTACTGAGACCCTGTTTCCAAATAAAGAATAAAAAATAGGGCTGGGGGTGTAGCTCAGAGGTAGAATGCCCCTGAGTTCAATCCCCAGTACTGCAAAAAAAAAAAAAAAAAAAAGAAAAAAAGAGGCAGAGCCCAGTTCTGTGCTTAGAAAAGGAACTTAAGGCAAGGACTTTCTGATAAAAATTGGGCCCTCAATGAATTTATTTATTTGGTATTAGGATTCTACCTCTGAGTTACACTCCCAGCCCTCCCCACTTTTTTTGTGGCAATAGGGATTGAACCCAGGGGCACTCTAACTCTGAGCTACATCACAGCCCTATGGTATTTTTTATTTGGAACAGGGTCTCACTAAATTGCTGAGAGCCTCACTAAGTTGCTGAGGCTGGCTTTGATCCTCTTGCCTATGATCCTCTTGCCTCAGTCTCTCAAGTACTAGGATTACAGGCATAGGCCACCATACCAGGCCACCCCCAGCTCTTTTTAAATCTAATTTAATTTTTCAATCTTGAAACAAGGTCTAACTAAGTTGCTGAGGCTGGCCTCGAACCTGTGATCCTCCCATCTCGGCCTCCCAAATACTGGAATTACAGCTCAATAAATGAGTATTGAGTGAAATCAGTGTTTGGTTTTGCTTAAATGAGGTCTGAGCCTTGGGGCCAAGAGTAGATAGAGTTGGGCCACTTTTCCTTGCTACCTGCAGCACAGCGGTCGTTGGTTTCTGGGAGGCCTCCGTCCTCGGGCCTGTCGTCATGGTCCCCTTTGCAGTCCGTGTGGGGGCTGTAGTGCCGGGGCTTCATTAGCAGGGACTTCCTCTTGTTAACAGGGACACCCAGAGCCTGGTCTTCGACTCGCCTCTTCCTTGCCATGTTGCAGTCATACACAGCACTATAGTGAACAGGCAAAGTAAGAACACAGGTAAAGTAGCACTTACTGCTGTTTGGAATTTGGCCTTTACCACGTGTAACCCAAAGCCTTTGAACTTGGGGCTAGGGGTTTAGCACCAACACAGACAGCCCATTTACAGAATCCACCAAACTGGGCAGATTCTATTTTTCTATCCGAAGAGATTTTTTTTTTAATCCTTAATCCAGAGTAAGCATACATCAATCTGTGCTTTGCTTGGCACTACACTAAATACCAGGGAGGGATGAAACAAGATTTGCACTGGCTTTCTAATCCTAAAAACAGCTAATGTGTAAAATATATTACCAGATACAAAGTGTGTGTCCAGTATGGACAAAGCACAAGGTTTTTCAGAGTTATCTGCCACCAAAACTGCTGATCTGGGCCACAGTTGTGCCTGAAACTGGAGATGCCACATGTCTTGGACTTTGATTTGAATGAAAGAGTTCCCGAGTAAGGAAGCTATGAATAATCGCTCAACCCATCTCTAGTCACCAAAAAAAAAAAAAAAAAGGTGATAAGATGCTACATAGAATTCGGCCTTTTGATTCCCACCCATCTGGCATGCAGAACAAACAAGTAAAGGAGAAGTGAGACTGGATTTCGCAAACATGGACAACCTTTTTTTGCCTTATCCCTCTTCTTCCATGGTGGTATTTGGAAACGCTGCTGAGGGTGGCCCTTTCAACACAGATTTCCTCCCTGTAGCTAGTTCACTCAGAGACCAACGCTCTCTTGACAAGATCCAGCAAGATCAGAGAGTTGAGCAAACACTGAGTCTATGAATGATGTGATATTTATTAAATGCTCTTTGAAGAAAAATGCAAGATCCAGAGGACAGAAGTACTAATTCCGTCTTTAAGAGAAGGCTGAATTCTCAGTAGTATTACTAAACAGAGAAAGGCCTTAAGCTGTTCTCATACAAATATCACTGCAAAGATGGTGGTGTGTTCATGAAAACAATTTGCTTATAGTCATAAACAAATTCTCCAATACTGAAGAGGAGATGCAAAAACTTCCAAAGGAGGAGGAAATGTCATTCCTTCTAGGACTAAAAGAAAGATTCCAGAAGAAGAGATAATTCCAGTGTTAGAAATTTCTCAAAAGAGATAAAAAATTGGAGAATTAAAAGTATGCTGACAGGAAGAAATGGGTGAAGTTCCTAAATAAACTAATGTGCTTTCACACGATATTTCCAATGAACTCCAATTTAAAGTGAACATGTACAGAAAATGGAACAAAAGAGAATCTAACTGGAAACTGTGAGAGCCAAAAATGCTTTTGTTGAAAGATTTGTCAGAACTACATAGAACTAATCTGCTGGTCTGTGAAGGGAAACACAGTTCTAAGCCACACTATGGTGGGCACAAATAGAACTGCCCTCACACCTGCCTTCTAGGTCAAAGGAGACTTGATTTTGAAGGGAAAGAGCAGAAGAACAGATCAAAGATATGAAGATAAGATATGGTAAGGTAAGTTGGCTACGGAACAGAGTCCCTGTGTGTGTGAGAAAAGCTCAAGGAATTCCCCAAACCTCCAAGTCAAATGAATTTCCACCAAAGAAATAATACTTAGAAAATATACAAGTAAGGTCACTTTAGCCATTATCGGAACCAAGATTTGCAGGAAATGGGAGCAACTCTCTTGGCATTCAGACAGTAAGCAAGGAAAGACAGTGAATTTTAAGAATCATAGTGATGTAAGCCTGACATTGCCATTGGGAAAGAGGCTTGAAATGAAGATTGTTCAGGATCCTGATTGCGATTCTTTTGCATAAATACCTAGAAGTGGGCTTGCTGGATAATGGCACGTCTGTTTTTGAGGATCCTCTATACTGTTTTCTATGTCCACTGCAGCACTATTCTCAATAGCCAAGATGTGGAAACCACCTCAATGTCCAGGGGCAGATGAATGGAGAAAGATGTGTGCATGCAAGTTCCTGTCACTCTGAATCTCAATGTACATGTAAAAGTCTATAAAAAAGAAAATGTGTACACACACATGCACATGCATGCACACACTCATGTGCACACGAGCGCATATGCACACACTCACAGGCATGGGCACACTCATGCACACGTGCACACTCATACACACGTACACACACATGCATACTCGCACACACTGGAATGCTATTCAACCTGAGAAAAGGAAATCCTGCCATGTGCATCAACATGGATGAACCTTGAAGACATTAAGTGAAATAAGCCGTACTCAAAGGGAAAACCATGCATGATACCACTTATATGAGGAAGATGAAGTAGTCAAAATTAGGAGAATCAAAGAGTGAAAGAATGGTTGCTAGAGACTGGGGGAGGGGAAGGGTGCAGTCCTGTCTAATGGGCATAACATTTTAGTCCAGCAAGATGAATAAACTCCAGAGATCTGCCGTACAACATTGTACTTGGTTCAACAATGCCATGTTACATACTTAACAATGTGGTAAGAGAGTAGATCTTATGCTAAGTGTCCTTACCACAATAAAATTTAAGATGAAGGAGGATGATGGGGGCGTGAGGAAGGAGATTTGTTGACATCAGGAAGCATGCATCAGTGAAACAGGGGTGGTTGGGGATGCTTCATGAGAATTGATCAGTTAGAAAAGATGTCATTTCTTTCTTTGATTATTGGGACCTGAACACATACTACCTGATCCTTACAAGGTTTATCAGGTTAACATTATCATCCAATATTACTTATTATGACAAGTAACACTCCCCAGATCAAAAGACTAGTATTTGGTGGAGCTGATCTGTGAACCAAGTCTGTTGTGCCCCGAGCTGAGGCTGCCTTCTCCACCTTGTCAGGTCAGGACAACAGATCTGAGTAAATTCTGAATGTGTTTAGAATCATTGAACCAGCACCTGGATGGAACAGTGAGCTCTCTAGCTGGAAGGAAGGTGCCTGTACAGGGTCCTGCCCCATGATATGAGTATAGATACACGGGACAAGTACTGAAGATGGAGGTAAGTTGCAGCAATGGAAAACCTGTTGCAAACCCTGACCTAGCCCCCCCTTCCTGCCAACAGATGGGAACAGTAAATGACCCCAATGGGGTGACTTTTAATGGTAAGAGAAATCAAGCTCAATACCAGGGTCCAAATAATAACTGCGTGTGTATAAGATTAAGGTTTTATCACAAATTTAGGGTAAAATAAACCATTGCTTTGCATCCCACAGGTATAAGAAGTAGCTTCAGCAATTCTACCTTGATGATCTGCAATAAATAGTTGCACAATCTGGGAAATCAAGTCTCTCATCAGCAAATGGAGATGATAATTTCTGTATCATATGTTTGAGGATGTTTGTGTCAATGATGATAAAAACAAGTAAAGGCAGAGCAGCCTGACTCCCCGCCCAGTGCTCCCTGGACTGCACCAGTGCCACCTGACGCCATCGTTCAGAGTATCACAGACTCTCACCCGGGCTCCATGTTCAGAAGTGCATTCTCTGCTTTTACATATTATTTATATTTACATAAATTATGTTAGATCTACACATAACATTTGCTTTCAATCTCCCATCCTGTGCAATTTCTCCATTGCAAAGCACTTACAGCTCAGGCAGCATTTGGAGCTAGAATGAAAGGCTTTATAATAAATATTACCCTTTGTGTGTGCATGGAAAATGGTCCCTTTTCCTAGTTTTCCCTGAGGGCACACTATTTTGGCTTTATTGTGACACTCCACTGTGACACTGCAGTCAGGGAAAGCCGTGCTTTACATGTCACCGAGAGAAATGCCACAAAATGCTAACATAGCTTCTCAAGGTTGCCAGAAATCATTTCCACTGGGTTGTGTCTTCCCATCTGCAGAGCTCTGAAATGTTAAGGAAATAAATGAGCTCTATTATCTATATTTTTCTAGTAGATGAGAAAGAAGGAAAAAATACACTCAGCTCTGCATTTATTGTTCTATTCAAACTATTGCTTTAAACATCTAGCTGCTTCCCCCACCCCCTGGGAACTTTATCAATGCACCAAATTCTTTCAACATCGTATTTCAGGGTTTGATGTTATATTTTTAAAGGATCTGTATTTACCTGGGAGAGATTTTTGGGTTACATATTTGAGAAAAGCTTCCATTTAGAAATTTCAATTCTAATTTAAAATGCTATTCTCTTTGATGTAACATATAACAAATTGTTTTTAAAAAGCCATTGAATAATATTCACAATAAATTTAATACTAGAAGAATGTTTAGAAATCAAATTCATTGAACAATCATTCAGAAAAGATAGAACAAATGTGGAAATTATAAATTCCCACAATCTGTTTTTCCCAAAGCAGTTTTTCAGCTTATCTTCTAGAGTAATAAATTCTCAATGCAAGTTATCAAAAGATAGGAAATTAATTTAAAAATATAGGTCTAGAAATGGATAAGATCTGCCCCTCCAAAAAACAAAACAGAAAAATTAATAGAAATTATGAAACCCCAAGTTCAAGGAAACCATTTACATGTTCCAACATTTTCATGGACAATTCATAGCAAGAATATAGATTTCTTCTAATTAGGCAGACCTTAATGGACTCATCAAAAGGGGCCAAGAAGTATAAATTTTAACCAAGTCTAAAAAGACTGGCAGAAAAAACAAAGGTGTGATGATTGAAAAGAAAAAAAAAACTATTATGTGCAGAGACATGATTAAGTGTGAGGAAAAATCCAAAAGAAACTACAGATAAAATTTTAAAATGAGGAAGTAAATCTAGTAAGGTCACTATTCAAAAATTAATTGCACTTCCATAAATCAGCAATAAACAATTAGAAAATAAAAATTAAAAATAAAAACTACAATCAATAACATAGAAATATGAAATACCTAAGAATAAACCTAACAGAAGAGATGCAAAAGCTATATAAAACAAAGGACGCATTCAGAAAATTAAAGAAGTCTTAAATAGATGAAGAGGTGTAAAATGTTCATGGAATAAGAGACTCAGCGTAGCAAGATTTCAGTTCTTCACAAATTTGTCTATGAGATTCAAGGCAATCCCTATAAAACCACAAGAGGAATTAACAAGTTAACTCTATAAATTCTGTGGAAATTAAAGTAACAAAGAACAACAAAGACAATCTTTAAGGAGAACAGAAACAGTGGAGATTGACATTTGGGGGTGTGAAAGCTTATCATAAATCTGTAGCACTTGAGATAGGGTATTATTGGTGCAAGCGTAAACAAATAGACTGACAGAACAGAAGAGAGTTCTAGAAGTAGACCTGCATATATATGGCTAATTTATGACAAAGGTGTAATTGAAGGAAGGATTCTATCTTTGGTGAATCGTGCAAGGTCAATTGGATATCTATCTAAAAAAAGTATCTTGATGTGTATGTCACTCTACATACAGCTGTCCTACCTCAGCTGCGATTTTACTTTACACAGACTGTCTGTTACCCAGCCAACCACTATCCAAAAACATTAAATGAAAAACTCCAGAAATAAACAACTCATAAGTTTTAAGTTGTGTGCCATTCTTAATAGCATGATAGAATTTGGTACTGCCTTACTCTGTCCTGCCTAAGATGGCAATCATCTCAGGGTCCAACACATCCACACTGTATAAACCACCCACCCTTTAGTCACCTAACAGCCACCTTGGTTATCAGATTGACTGCTGAGATATCACACTGCTTGTTTTCAAGTAACTCTTATTTTACTTAAGAATGGCTCCTCCAAATCACAAAGAATAGTGATGATGGCGATATGGATATGCCAAAGACAAACTGTAAAGTGCCTTACTGTAAAGAGAAAAGAAGAATGTCCTCAACTAAGGGAAAAACAGAGTATGTATAGGTTCAATGCTATCTATGGTTTTAGGCATCCACTGGGTGTCTTGGAACATATGTTCTAAGACTACTGTACTGTTCCTGGCAGTCAGGAAGGCTAGACAGGGAGAGGGAGAGGGAGAG